>JABVXU010000740.1:0-22965 GCA_013365365.1 Cruorifilaria tuberocauda
TAATAATAATAATAATAATAATAAAACATATCCAATTCTGAATATTTCTATTACTATTATTATTATTACAATTTAGATTTAAATAAATAAATCAGTGATTTTTCAGATCATTCTAATCAAACAATAATAGTTCAGGTCGTTCTAATCAAATTAATCACATGATGGTAATTCAGATCGTTCGGATCCGATCTTGTGAAGAGCGACTAGAGAAAAAAGCTAAGAGGATGATAAATTTAGCAGTCGACTCCTCTATTTTCTCACCATGATAACTAAAATAGAAAAAAAGTTGGGGGAAATGTTGAAGAGAGTTTAGCTACGATTTTATGGTAGTAATTAGCGATGCATTAATTAGGAATTTGATTACTAAAGAATTAGCAATTTGATTACCTAAAGTATTACCAAAGAATTATAATAGATTGAACGGTAAACTGTAAGAGATATAAAAAGTATTCATAACAACAAATTGTCCTATCAACCAACTGATTACAATGATATGAAATTATCAATGATAGTACATTGCTACAAATAACAATAGTAAAAGTAATAGTAAAGTAAAAGACTACTAATATGAAAAAATGATAACGATAATTTCAGCTCTATAAGCATATTCTTGAACGAAACGAAATTATAGGATTTCCCATTTTCGGATAACCCAATTAAAACTTATTTAAGGGGAAAGAGAAATGAAAAACGAAATTGTTTTATCCCTTAGAGTTAGGAAAAATTAAAATTACAATAACTGTAAGGGAAATGTGTATAGTCTGTCAGTTCAACGATAGATGGAAAAAAAAAATTTTCAGCGTTGAAAGTTGAAGATCAGTGCCACCCATGTGATGAATGTGATTAAATTTTAAACCTTCCTCGTACCTGTAAACTGTCACATCGTTCACTTTAATAATCATCCTATCTCTCTCTCTCTCTCCCCCTCTCTCTCTCTCTTTCTCTTTGCGCATCACTGAAAATTCGTAAATATATATATATAACTAAATGGCTATAGAATGCTTCTTCACATTAAGCATTTTTTTCCCTCTACAAGCTAATAAAAATGATTTCAAGAAAGCAGAATTGAACATTTCAAATATATATACTTCATTTCCTTACCTGAAATACCTAAAGTAAGGTTATTATTGCTTACCTGAAACAATTATCCAATCAATTAGTGAAGAATGTTGTAAACAATCCAGAGTGAGTAACGAAATTTCACATTTTACTAATAAAAATACTCAAAAAAAGTCATTGATAACCTGTATACCATTGAAATTTTAAATTTTCAAATTTAAAAATTTAGTTTTGATATATTGACATTGTTGATTTAATCAATGCATCTAAGCGATACTATATCAGTCATACAATACTTCCTTTATATCATAAATGAAGAAGTTGATTACTTAAGTGATAAAAATCGTTAACAAAATAAATACTAAAAATTTATCTAATGTTGATTTAATCTATTAAATAAATTACTCAGCTGATATCATATCAGTCAGTATTGCATGCTTGATATATCATTAACTGATAGTATATCAGTCATACTTTTACTTTTTATCCTTTATTTTTCTTTTCATACTTTTTCATCCTTTCCCTCATAAGCGGATAAATGAAGTTTAAAGAAGTTGATTACTTAAGTGATAAAAATCGTTAACAAAATAAATACTAAAATTAATTTAATCTTATTTAACGAAAGGATAAATATAAGAATATAATTTTATTTGATTTTATGAATCACTTCCTTCTCAATCTCTTTTTTTTTTTTCTTTAAATTGAAATTTAATCGAATTTGATGCCAGTATTTTTTCTTTTTTTGGGGAAAAAAATATTTATTGAAGAAGAAGAATAGGATAAAGGAGGAGAAATGATTGATGATAAAGAAATTTGATCATAATGAAATGCTATATATATCCTCCTTCTCATCGTTTATCATTTTTAAGTGGGTGAAACAAATTTTAAATCTGTCAATATTCGATCAAGTGATTTGAACATTTGTTAATTCAATTACTGTTATAATTCATGCAGAAAAAAAAGAGAAAATTCGAGAATAGCTACTGTTATTAGAATTAGAGTTAATTAATTCACTTACTTTTTAGCTTTTTTACGTTAAAAATAAAACACTAATGATTCGTCAGTTTTAATTAATTGATTAGATAGGTATGTTAGGTTTAGTAAAAAAATAAATTTCAATTTCATATAACAAAATTCAATTTCGGATAGTTAAAAAAAACCACCACAATTCATTATTATCATTTTTTTTTGTCTGCAAAAAATGAGAATGAATTCGAGATCGCTCATTTCAGATCAAGACATTTTTACTTTCATTAAGTTAATATTTCCAATTCTGTAAAGTCAGAAAAGATTGCCGAGTTAGGTAACGGTAAAAAGTAGGCAAGGCGAAAGAGTTAGGTAATGGTAAAACGCAGGAAAAGCGAAAAAGGACAAAGAAAAAAAAATCGTAATCGATAGATTGGCTTGAATTAATCACTATGAGAAATAATCATTTCATTTTATTTTTTCAAAAAAAAAAAAAATCAAATATGATGATGCGTAAATCGTAAATATTAGATTCATATCACGGGAGAGTGAATGATGATGGATCGAGAAAGAACGGGGGAGGAGAAACAGGAAATGCATTTTGTGAAAAATTGTAATGAAAATGATAGCGAACAGTGATAACTCTGATATATAAAATATTTCCAGAAAAATGTTAACTTTAATTCTAATATGAAAATTGATGAATAAAAACTTAATTAATTTACGGTAAATGAAATAATTTGATAAATCTAAGTGTAATTTAATTAGATGCGATGTAAATATTTTAAAGTAAAGTAAAATATTTTAAATATTTAAAAGTTTAAGTAAAACCATAGGGAACGCATGAATTTAGTAATTTACAAGTTACTAGAGTATATTAGAATAATTGCTACAACAATTTACTACAATGAATTATTCCAAAGTCAGGAAAGGTAGATAATACTTGACCAATTGCAAATTTCAAATGAACAAAGCAATTTAAAATATCTATAATTGATGTAATTTGCCTAGCAAAATTTTGCTTTGATGTAGAAATAAGTAAAATCACAGTTCCAATCGAGCTAGTTACTACTAGCATTTTATCAACGTTAAAATAACAATCGTTATCATTTATCAGTTTTAATCTCTTAACTTGATACTTGATAGTCAAAGTTAAATTAACCTAATTATAATATTCTACATCGATAAAGTTTTGCTGAAATTAACTGAAATGATAGGAAAAAATGATATAAGAAGAAAAACTTAAAAATTTTCTATTCTTAGTACACTAACTTGAATATATGATTATATAGTATTATCAAAAACAGTTATGATAAGAGATCATAATACTTTATCAATTTTATCAAATAATAATTTAACTTATCAAATAATCAAATAATAATTTATCAAATAATTCATTTACTTCATCAAACAATAATTTTACTTATCAAATAATAATTTAACGAGAATCCCATGTATTTCATTTCACGTATTTACGTGTTGCACGTATTGGTTATATTGGCTGAAATGATTTAAACCAAATATATTATTAATATTACTATATAGGTAATCTTATTAGTATTGCTATACAGGTAAACTTCTTTAGTATAATTCTATTTTGCTTGATAACATCACTGATAATATAGTTAAATTTAAAAGTAATGGTGAAAAGTAGAGAGTATCAAGAACGAGAATTATTTCTTTCAAGCAATTCAAAAGACTAATGAACGACAGTTAAAAATATGTTAACATTTTAACAATCTTTTGCTTTTCTTCCATTATTTTGTCGGTGAAGAGAAAAAAAAAAGAAAAAAGGAACCGGTTCTTCGTTTTGCTATCTTTCTTTCAAATTTCAATGAAAATTATTTTATGATGTCATTGATAGCATGATAAGATTATTGGAATAAATCGATCAAAAACGAATAAATTCTATTTTAACTATCGAACTAATCGAACAAATGTTATCGTATAATGATAGCATTATAAAGTTACTCTAAAAATTAACTTCAAATTTTAAATCCCAACCTAAAATTGAATAATATAGAAATTTTAAATTATTAAAATAAATAATATAGCAAATTTTATTTACTTTGTTTAATAATTGATTTCAAGTTAATTGAAAAGATATTAAGTAAATCAATTGATAAAGTTCTGGAATTGATGAAAAGAACCCTAATAATATTAATGATAAGAAAAATAAGTAAAGAAAACTTATACCACTAAAAGAGCCATTAATTAAAGAGAGACTAAGTAAATGAATTGATATAATTCGAGAATTTCAAAGAGGAATTCCAATGATATTAATGATAAGAAAAATAAGTAACGAAAACTCATAGCGTTAAAAGAGCCGATGAAGCATTTCATGAACTCATAAAACTTTTAATTATTTTAATTGGTCATGTGAAAAGCATTAAAATCCATGAAATTTTATAAACTTTGAAAAAAATCGAAAATGACAAATTTGAGAGAAATGAGATGAAAATTAAATCAATATCGTGATAATTGTAGCATTGTAGCGACGCTCGATTACATAATAATCACAATCATTGTTATTAGCATCAAAGTAAAACTTAGCACTGATTGATTGATGAACTTCGTAAGTTAGCAGTTGATAATTGATAATTGATTAACCTATCTTTCTGAATTGATAAGTCTATCTTTGAGTCATATGATCCAACTATGATGATCTTTTTATGATGTTCTTTTTAACTCATTATTATTTATTTGAAAGATAAAAAATGCTGGTGCAAACAAATAATAGCAAATGTGAAATTTAGATCAGCGTTGTAGTCTGATTGATGTAGCGGAAATTGAAGGAAGCAACTATCGATTATATTACTTGCACTAATTTTATCAAATAAAATGATGTGAGAGAGAGAGAGAGAGAGAGAGAGAGAGAGAGGGAAGAAACAGAGAAAGTGGGAGAGAGAGAGATGGTTTCAAATTTTCTAAACTGAAAATTAACTTACCTATCATACCATATCATATCTTTAATCATACTTTAGATTTCAAAATATCTAAACTAAAAACTAGCTTACCTAGCATATCATATCATATTTTTATCATTCCTTAGATGAATAGAATCATTATAATAATCTGAAAAAGAATGAAATTTATTGTACTCATCGTACCAAAGAAGTTAATAAAATTTAACAAAAGAAAAAAAAATCACTCCCGATTATTTAAATTAGTGATATTTTTGAATAAATCAAGAAAATCTTCATTTAAAATGTTTAACTTTTATAGCTAAAATGATATGAAAATCGTTTTTTTTTTATTCAAATTCTAAAATTTTCACATTGAAAGGATTAAAATTTCAATAATTAATGTAGTATTTTTGTTTCTGTTTTAAATAATTTAAAATTTCAAATCGATGTAAAACTATCACAAAGGTAAGAAATGAGTAAACCGATCGATGATAATACACTTTTATCGATGAAATTTCAACAAGAAAATGACATTGAATTCCTTTAATAGATGCATTTTTCGAAATTGCATCATCGAATTTCGGGAGTGATTTTTTTTTTCTTTTGTTAAATTTTATTAACTTCTTTGGTACGATGAGTACAATAATTTTACTGTAAATTTCCTTTGAATGATTTGAATTGATTATTTGATAAAGAATTATCAGATAATAGATTTCAGTGGACGAAAATGATCATGGACATGTGTTGTTAAATGATATACGTGTATGATAAGCTATCTTAATAATCCAGTAAAGTAGTTAAAAATGAGAGTCCGGAAGTTATAGATGATTGATTTGATTATCATATGTTGTCAGTATTCGAGAAATTATAGCTTACTTCAAAGTATAGAAATTCAAAGTAAAGAATAAATGCGTATTAATGAATGTTACTCGATATAGCTAGGCATTTTACTTTACCATTTCTATGTTTAACTTTACTCATTGCATTTCATGTTCTTCTTAAAATTCATTTATGGAAATAAAAAAAAAAAGAGGAATAAATGATAATGATAATACTGATAAGCAGAAGTATATTACAAGTAGAATCTTCATTAAATCTCTCTTAGATCTATGAACTAAAAGAATATAATTTAAGCATTTTAATATGAATGATAATTAAACTTAAATTGAGATAACGAAAAATTACAAAAATTAAGCACTGAATTAAAATTTATCATTTTGAAAATGGGAAAAAGAGAAAAATTGAAAAGTAAAGTCAGTTTACTTGGAAATGCATGAATTAAGAGAATGAAAATGTCAACTAATTTAGTTAACGAATTGCTTTAAGGAAGAGAAAAATAAACTAAAACAATTATGTGTGCAACTCTTTCGTCCAAAACAGGTCGAATGAGGTGAGGGGAATTGACGGATGTTTTTCAACTACTCGTATTTTCAGCAAACATATGGTACTTCTACCGGATCATTTACACTTCCTCTCATTTTCCGGTAAACACTAAGTGAATGTTTTGCGCACGTATCTGTATATGTGTGTGTGAATAGTATGTGTACGTGTGATGCGTGTATGCACATGTGTGTGAGTAACGTGTCTATACATGTACGTGTACATGTGCTACGTGTATAAACATGCCTGGGAATAATGTGTGTATATATGTACGTATCGTACGTGCATGCAGATGTATGTGATCGATGTGTGTGTACGTATGTGTATGTATAGGTACGTGTACGTCTGTGTAAATTTATTCATTTGCGTATGTGTGGGTAATGTATGGGGACGTGTACGTATGTGTATATATGTGTGTATTTTGCTACGTGTATGCACGTGTACATATTTGTGTGTGCGTGCTTATGCCTACACGTGTATGTATGTGTGGACACGCATACGTGTGTATATTTATATGTGCGTGTGCGTGAGTGGGTGTGCGTAAGTATAAAAGTATTAATAAGAATAACAAAAAAGAGGAAAAAGAGTACATGGAATTTTTCCAAAAATTTTTCTATTTTTATTTCTTTTTGCAAAAAATTGAAAATTTAATTTTTGAAATGAAAATTCGGAAAAAAACCGTTAAAATGTACTCTTTTTTATGGAATTTAATAATTTAAAAGAAGGACAAAAATTCTAAGAAAAATCTTTCTAATAAAATTTATTAGTTTACTTTAATTTGCAATTCAAAATAGTAACTTTTAATAACTTAAGAGAACTCTTTTTTATAGAAAAAAGATTTTAATACTTTATTAATTTCCAATTTCAAATTTCTATTGGAGATTTAAAGTTTGATTTTGGAAAGAAGTAGTATTTTTTATTAATTACAATTATGTTGATATGCTTAATTATCAATAATCAGAACGGCTGAAAAAAAAGGAAAAGAAGTTCGGTGAATAATATTGTGAAATTCTTTCGAAATTGGAAATTTCAATGAATTTCCAACAATACGTGAGAGTATTACGAGAGCGTAATAAACGAAAAGTTTGCTAAATTATCACGGAAATTTCGTATTTCTTTAATACACTCTTATCATATTCTGAATAGTTCAAGTTCAAGACAACTTCCGGATTTCAGTTCTAGATATTCAAGCTCTGGATAGTTCAAGACAAAAGAGGAACTTTATTAGTTATTGATACAGTGAAAATAATCTTTATTTCCCATATGAAAACAAAATCCATTTTATTTCTGTAAAGTGGTTGAATCTTTGCTTCAAGAAAATTGATTTTTTTGTTTAAAAAAATTCTAGTATTTAATTTTATAAAATTATTTCCAAATTGAATAATACTATGGATAACGAATGTATGTAATCAAGAAAAACCTATTAATTAACTTCCAAGAAACATCCCATATTTTAATCATCTTCTTTGGTGAATTCTTATCATTCTTAATCGTAAAAACTATTTCCGATTTTCCGATTTCCAATTTTAACCTTTAATTTTTTACTATGCTATTAGCAGTGATGCGTAATTTCTTAATATCTTATTCGGAGAAGATAAAGCTAGTATTACCATTCAAATGTAATTATTTCTTTATCACCTCATTAAACTCCGTGCAATACAAACTATTTTTCCTCAGTTCTTTATTCAGTTCCGACAACCTAATTCTTTCCTAACATTTGAATTGAGAATATCTGAGCAGGAAGTTGAACATGTTGCTCATAAACAACAGTACAAAGGATACATTTATGATAGCTAATTTCTCATCTTTCTTTTACACTTTTTTTCAATGTACCCGACTCTATGATATCACTAAAATGCACAGTGGAAGAACAAAATGAAAGAACATAATTATTATTCATTTCCGCTTTCTTTTATTTTCATGCACATTATATCAAATATAATCAAAGTAATGGTCAGACGACTAATTCAAAAAAGTAATAAAATAGTGAAAAATACTAAACTATGAGATTATTTAACAGTCAATAGTGTGGGAGGAAGTTATCCCGCAATGATATATACATTCTCTTGAAAAGCTTCACATTCCATAAAAATTAATATTGAAAAAATCTTCTGGAATCAGCTAAAAGTTTGAAATTCTTAAGAAATGCAATGCTATTTCACGAATTTTCTAATTATTAAAGTAGGGCTTTTCATTTCCTAATCAGAAATATGAAATTGCATAAGAAGTAATCCCTTCCTTAACGGGAAGCTCTAAAATGAAAATGAAATGAAACATAAATACAATGTATAAAAGAAATTATACAAAAAAATAAAAATTTCCAATAACATTTCACAGTGAAAATCCTACGTTAGCTTCATATTATTGATACCAAATGAGACTTCAACCAGACTCTTTAGATCTAAGCGCACAAAGATGTCGAAGCGTTGGTCGCCCGTGGGGACAATTCTGAAATGATATGAAAATTAGCATCTTGAAATGCATAGGACTAGTTTAAGACAACAAAAAGATTTCGCTTCTTATTTCTGAAACACGTTTGGATACAGCACATCAATTCCATTAGCATCAGTTATTATATTAGCATTTTTTCATTAAAAATAAGAAACACCAGTAGATTTACCCATGGATGATCAAGTGTTCCAAGATGACGGACAATCTGAAAGAAAAATGATGCATGAAAAAGATAAAAATGTCTAAATGCAAATAAATATTTCGAAAGTTAAAAAACAACAATTCAGCTAATCAAGGTTATATGACGGAAAAATAGATGACGCTATATGACTTTAAAGGATAAAGATGTAAAGGATAACTAGATTGAATGAATATTCCATACAGCATCTACCTCGTGAAACAAATGATGAAAGCAACATACTTTTTCCATTTGTGACATTGTAAGGGCGCTGCCAATCATAATCGATTTACGGCAAGCTCGTGAAGCAAAAAGTTTCCGTAGTTTTACTGGCCGATACATCATTCCCGGAAAATCACATAATACCGAAAGCATTTCATCGATATCTCAAAATTCAAGGAATTTCAAGAAGGATTCTTTCAGAATATTTAAGGCATATCGTTTTATCTTAAAATTCTTCTATTTTATGATTTAAAAAATTTTCGTAGCGATAATAAGGCATTTTGCATCTTTCAATAAATAAATTTTACAATTTTTCAAATATACAAGTAGATTCGTGTTGCTTATGTCATCTGATGACGTTCTTATCCATATTTTGCCTACTTATGTATTCCTACAAACATACTAATGCACACTGTTATTGGTAGATAGGATAAGTATTGAAATATAAAAAGAGAAAAAAGAATTACAATGAAACTTCGCACCTGATATGCTAAATTGCCAACTCTGTAAAACTGGTACTGCGGTTAGTAATGCACGCTTACCAACAACTTCTGCAAAATTGACTTGATTAGACAATATTTAGATAAATTTATATTCACAAGAAGAAATGCAATTCTGAGAATTAAAATTAAAAAAACGTTGCAAAAAAACTTTGATTTGTATTTGAAATATGAAAGTACTTGAATTCAAGTTGGTAACTAATAGGAATCACGTAATCCAAAAGCTGTGCTAAATAAAATTAAGAACAAGGATATACCTTCATCATCAAATCGAAATTCGAATCCGTTATAATTGAATATATCAACATTGTCACGTAATATTGCTTCTTTTACCACTCCAAGATCCAAGACACGAGGACTAAAATTGATTCATGAGTTTAAATGATAAAATTAATAGGCAGTTATGTGGCATGACATAAAATTTTTATGGAATTCATATATGGATATATGGATAAAGTGATGATAAAGCAATGGTATCATAATCGATAATTTTCATCGGATAATGTTTTTTTTAATTATTTGAAATGTCCTCTAGATCACTCTATTAAAAGATTGAAAAATTTGAATAGAATTTGACAAAACCTGATCAAGCGTTGTGTTTGTATACGTGCTTTTTTCTGGAATCGTTCGAAATTATATTTCTCATCGCTAGCATGTTGGTCAACAATAAAGAGATCGTTATTCAACCGAACGATAATAAAACCTTTGTTGAACTGGCCTAATATTTCCATGGATTCAAAATCCTTTTTCCTGACAAAAATTCTTGACTTGTCGAACGGAAAGAATCTTTGAAGTTTCGATAGATACTTATAAAAAATGATTAAAAAATAGAACTAACGAGATATAAGCTGCCAATTCACTTTCTGCTTTTTCTGGATTTTCAACACGAAATTCAGTACGTGATTCCATCATTTTTTCATCATCGTCAGAAACGTTCAATACAATTTTCGACGCTTTTAGCTGTGATTATAACAAATTTTCTTAAGGCAAAGATCCGAATAATAAAAATCTATGTGTAGTGAATAGATAGCGGAAGCTAATACAAAAAATTATGCGAAAATATTCGTTAACAAAAGAAAAAACTTACTTTGTTCATAAGATTCTTAAGATCAGACATTGAAAATGATATTGTCTGCTGCATACGATGTGCACTGCCACAATCATTTTCTGCTTTCTCAGTAGATTTGCAATCCTTTCAATAAAAAGTTATTCAAATTTTATAGAACAGCGACTCTTTAGTTGAATATACCTGTTTGACAGTATGAGTGCTGAAGAACTAATGAAAAGGAAACACTTTCCTCATGATTTTGAGTTATATGTTGAAGATATCAGGATAAGGTTTGATCCAAATCAGATTATACGTCCATCAAAATCAAAATTAAATTTCCTTACTTGGTCATTTTTTACCGCTGTAATCAATACTTCATCATCATCATCATCATCTTCGCTCAGATCAGGAAAATCAGCATCCTCTCGAGATACCGTCATGATGTTCTCATCTTTCGATGCAGCCTCTACTATATTTCGTAACGAAGATTCTCTGAAAAATTTTATAATGCTAATCTAAAAATAATAGGTGTGATATCTTTACAGGAAATAAAACGAAATTCCCTGGCTCTTTTTGCAATTGCCTCTTCTCCTTCTTCTATCTTTTTATATGTTTTCGTCTTACTACAGTTTAGTTACACTAATCAAACTAAATATTTCAATCTTGAAATATCAATACATTCCATTATAAAACCAATAAAGAATGCATCGATCGGTAAGTATTGCATAATGAATGAGAAAATTGGATGGCATACCTAAAATCCACGTTTTCTTTTCGATCAACTACTGAACATGATGTTTCTGCACTAGCCGTACAACTGTCAGTAACAGCTTCTTTGGAATTATGAGCTATTACTTTGAAAGCAAATTTTTCAAATAAATTTGCTGCAGGTCGTTTTTGAACAGAGGCGGACTTTTCAGAACAATTACTTGCGGCAGGTCTTTTTCTACTCTTCTCTACAGTTTCTGGAAAGATTCAAAAAAATTTTCCATTCAATTCATTTTGCATAGCAAATGTCAAATTTGAGCATCTTTTAGCCCTCTTAAGATTGCAAAAGACAAAGACTATTATAACACTTTTGTATAGATTATGGTTGTACTTGGATTTTGATTACGCTAATGATAATTACTTTGTTCTCAGTATGATCTTATAACATAACATGAAATTTAATATCTTGAACCATTAATTCTTCGATGGTACTGTTTTCAACAGTTCAAAGAAACTCGAAGTTTACCTTTTATATCCGCGAGATCTATACTTGGCCCACGTGGTTTATTTTTTGCAAAAGTGACAGCTGTTGCCGGACTAGTATCTTTTGATTCGGAAAATGAGTGGGAATCTGATGTTGATATATCGGACAAATCGTTTTTATCGTTTGATTGTGTTAAATGGATGAATGAATCATCCATAGATTCTGAAATAAACTCAGGATATTAGTTAAAACACATTTGACAAATTTAATAATTGAGTTTTTTAATCAAAAATGTTAATTAATCACTTGACGATACCAAACGGTCAGGTCAGAATCATTACTGTTTCTGAGAAAATTTTACAGTTTAAGTACCGTTTTGACTGCCAACTACTTTCCAAAGAATAGAAATTTTTTTCCGGGCTATTTGTAGTGCGTGCATTCTTAATGTATTCGGCATAATCCATTATAGCTATCCCCAAAGTAAGACAAGACTTTTTAGTAATTGTAAATATCGATTTTCAAGGAGTGAATAAATTGAAATTCAGATAAATTATGCATATCCAATTTCATATTCAGACAAAAAAAACACAATAAACCTAAATGTAATAGATCATTAGCATTAGTGGATCGACTCGAAGTATCTACATGCCCAAGATATGGAGCAAAGGTGGCCAGTAGTGAAGCACGCAATAATGAGAATAATTCTTTTTCACGTTCAAAGAATACCGAACGTTTATCCGGCGACAAGTTCACATCAATAGTTTCTGAAACGAAAACTTTTTATTTCGTTTCTTTGATCTTTATTTTCTACGAGCAAATTAAACAAATAATACAATATGAATTGTTTGTAGTGCACAGATTCATACCTTCAAAAATTTAAGGTTACATGAAGACTATTTTGTATACCGACAATAAAAATCAAGACTGTCTAACCGACATTATTCATTCAATTTCATTTAGTAACTGAGATCATACGAGCTCTTAAATTAAAACTTACTACATATAACCAAACTCATTCATATTTGCGCTATGAAATGATAGACGCAATAAATACAAGTAGTCTCAAAAAACTAAAAATGTGTATGAAGATACCATTGCTAAATGCGTGTCATGAGTCGTTCTACAAAAACCGTTTCTAACATCTTTCTCGAACAAGAGAAAGATATTTGAGGAAGACATACCAACCCCATATATACATACAGCTGGATAATTTTGCAATAATAAAAAAATACCTGGAGGAACATCAATAAAGAGAATAAGCATACAATATTGCCCTCTATTATATTGTTGATATATTTCATTTGCTATTCGACAGAGCTGAAAAGAAAACTTTTAATACTATTTTGGAACTTCATCAGCCTCAAATCCTCACTTTCTTTTAAAGCATTTTTTCAGTAGATAGATAGATGGGAAAAAATAAAATAGGACAAAATAAATGCAGTGATGACTAACTTTTACATAATCAACTGGCCTCCTGTTGAAATAAATAAACTGTCGATCAGCAGTGCTTCTTCCCTGTCCATGCACACAAGAACTTACGTAACCAGTGATTCTATAATACAACGAAAAATTTTCTATACTCTTTTTTAAATTCTAAGTGTGATGAATAAATATATGATGTCTATAAATAAATATGGATCAAGGATTGCAATGAATCATATGTGAAGTTAATTTGAATTAACTTCATTTATTTTCCATTCTTCACGTTTAAAACAAAAGGTAATATCACCAAAGTATATTACTCTAACTTACTTAATGTCGTCGAATTTCGCATGTTCAGAGATTCCATAAAGAGCGCATATAGCTTCATCCGGTTTTTGTCGAATAATATCCAGTACTGTACCTTTTTCAAAACGAGCACCAAAAAGATTAACAATGACATCTTTAATTGGTGCATTACCACCAGGTGTTACCAGTGCTTGATGGTATTTGCTGAAATATTTTTCTTTCAAGGGGATATGGTAATATATTACTATTTCCTAATTATTCAACGATTTTGAAATATTATTATCAAGCTGAGGGAAAGATTAAAGATTGTGCAAAAATATCTGAACACTAGCTACGAAATTTCATAAACGAAATTTCTTAACTCTATCATTCAAAAAAATACACTCACCCATCCATTAGACTATTTACAACAAATCGTACATCTGTTCGAGATAAAGCAAATGATTGCACAACATTTAGAAGTTTTGTGAAAGCTTTCTTCATAGTTCGTTCAAATTCTTTCCTTCTCACTGGTAGTGTTTCAAACAAATTGTTAATTGATACCGTGGTACCAACCTAGAAGAACTATGGAAAATATTTCGAAAATCACCGATTTTTTCTGTTATATTTCATGATCATTTCTTCTGGAAACGGATTTTACCGTTTTTATTTCTTACATGAATATCTATAACATTTAGCATAGAAAAGATTCAAACCTACAGGTCTTGCACATTTTTCATATGATTTTGTAGAACCATCGTGATCAAATTGTAATTTTGTAGCCATAATTTCATCTGCATGTCTAGTTATGATAGACAGAGAACTGGAATTGAAAATAAAACTATTTTTAAATAAAACAAGCGAAAAACAAACATAAACAAAATTAACCTTTGTAAAGAAAACGAATCAGCTAGTGAAAAATTAACAACTTGAGGAAATCTGAAAGCTACAAGAAATCAGCCATGGGACAATGCTAAATATTAGCGAAATAAAAAAATGCTCAGAATGATGACTTACCTTACGGCACACAATGAACTTAAAGCTTCACCACGGAATCCAAATGTTGTTAGCTGATTAAAGCCCGAGAAATCAGTAAGCTTCGATGTACAGTGTGGTTTACCTGAAAAATGTGAAATAAAGAGCAAGAGTTGACATATTAGAAGCGGAGCTCGAATTAACCCTCAAACTACGGAAACCAAAAGTCAATGTAATCTTTTCTATGCCCATTTTAATACACAAACAGCGCAAAATAAATTATAATTCAGTGACTGCAAAATTTAACTCTTCACACTTTATAACATTTCTGGAATAATTTAATTAGAAAATTACATAAGGCATTGAAATTGATCGAATGAATACCGAGACCATCATCAATCACTTCGACGCTTTCAAATCCCAACTTTTTGACTCGTATTTCTACAATATTTGAGATAATTACTTTCCATGCTAAGCGAAAAATTCTGCCTTTCTTGGAATTTTGACATTTATTTCGTAAAAATTTCTTAAAATGTACTAAAATATCAAAATGAAATATTAATTTACCATTCAAACTATATCGGCGATTATCAAGTTTCAACAACATACTAAGATACACATTTGATTGAAGTTGAAGCTCATTATTTTGTTCTAACATAAGACGAAAATTAAAACCTAAGGAATAAATATTAATAAGGCAATGTTCACGTAACATTATCATGATCGTAGCACATTTAAGACCGTAATAATTTTTTTCTTCATTATTAACAGGTATAAACAAACCAATAGTTTTGGCTCCTGCATCCAAAGAATTGTCAACCAGTTCTTTACACGCACCTGCTAACGTGATAATAACTTGACCCGTACAAATCTTTCGACAAACATCAACTGGAATGGCGTGAATTGTCGGGCGGATCACCTTGCGATCGACGTTTTCCATCAGTCCAGAACTGCATCAACCCAAAAAGTGAGTAATTCTTAGTTCACAAATTTCGATCAACTACAAAAAGGTACAGAAATCCCTCAGCAACATCCGTTGTGCTACACAACCAAATATATTGTATTTAGTATAATATGCGAATAAATCGCTGAAAAATATTTTGGTTTTATTGCATGATCTTCAATATAATCACTTTTTAAACATATACTTAGGTACCGTACCATAGAAAAGTATACAAGGTGTGATATGTAGAAAAAAATACAAGAAGGTCGACATAATTAGCATAATTTTTAATTTTCACATCTTGTTTATGAAGAATTACAACTTTTTAGCATAAGCATTATCTAAAATATAACATTTCACTGGCTAACTATAAGATACCAATTGAATGGAACAATTCGTAACCTACAACTTTTATTGCCTTTCCGAAAAGTTTATGCATGATCCGATAAATCAGTTTTAGGATACATATAAAATAATTAAAAATTCGATTTAGTTCTAGTAATACATTAAATTATTCCGAAAAAAAAATCCTCATCACAACTTCTCATACGTTAATTTATATTCACATATTTTGCATATTTTCCAATATTCATCCTTCACCGAATCATATGCTTCATCACCATATACATGATCGTGAGCTTTGCCATAGTTGGATTTAAAGATTTTGGATCCATGTACCTAGCATAGGGAAATGTTATAAAGTTAATTTATGTTTGAAATTAAGAAAAAAAATTCTAAATAGGAATATGCACAAGAATCTTGTACCTTTAAATTACTTACCACAAATTTAGCTTATTAAGTTATGATTGTACTAATTTCAAAATTATCTAAATATTACTTGAAGAAGAAATGAAAGTTGTATAAAATCTAACTTGCTGTCTCATTTCTTTAATTTTCTTTTCAAAGCGCTTCTCCAATCGTGTTTCCTTTTGTGTAGTACGTGCTTCTTTCGCCTTTTCAAATTCCTCTTTTGATCCGTATACTTCCAAGCAACGTTGTTCCAGCTACAAATGCTTATGAAATTACTAAACGACGATTATATCTTGAAAGTGTGAATTATAACAAAATTTTTCTGAATGAAAGAAAGGCTAAAGAAACTATTTAATTTGCACTTTTTCATCATTATTAAAAAAACGCAAATCACCAAGAAATGCACTACAATAAAAATGAAAAGACATTAAAAATAGCGAATTTCCCTGGAACAAAGTCTTGTTTGTTATAAATAGCGATGTTATTTAGGATAAACAAGTTTTACAGCTAGTTTTTTGCTTGTCGATATCAATTTCCAATAAATTTTAACCATCTCTTACATATTTAATCGAATTACTATTCATAATAAAATCTTATTTCGTCACAATTCAGCTTTTGCAGATTTTAAAAGTATATTTCATATTGCAGTCCTAACAAAAATCTTGATATTCTTGATGTTTTAGACCAAAAAACTATTTCAAATTATACTTGTGCTTTAAGATATAGCTTCATATCGCCATAACGAGGATTATGTGGATTTTTTTTCGAAATAAACCTCAAAACTGGTTTACGCAAATCGAGATCACAGTCTTTTAACAGGTACCGATTTTTGGCCTCAGTTCGCGAAATCAATTTGTGATCACCTTTATCATTTCTGAAAATTTCTTTCAAGCACAGATCAGCTTATTGCGGAAGTAATATACTTTCAGAATCTAGAATACTAAGGCATTTAATGCAATGCTAATATGTTAATGATGCATACCAAAACTATTAAATTCATATTAGATTAGGGGTATATTAGATTTTTTTTCGAACAATCAATTTGCTTAGTCTAGCATGTTTTTGAGGTCAGGTCAATGATCTGTTTTTTGTAAACACCAATCAGTAGTATAAAATATCACTGCCTTTTCTTGAGGCAGTTTTTCTTCTTAAAAGGCCAAAGTTTCAGTACACAAAACTTTAAAAATTCACTCCCATGAAAATTAACAGATATGCTGGACTGAGAAAACCGAGAACCATCGGTTTACCGATGCACAAGAATAGAAACTATTCAAACCTGCATGTGTTACAAACAGGATAATTGAACTTTTCCCACAAATAAGAATCACACAATGGATTTTTACAACTAATACAATCATCTGGTGGTACCATTGAACTTGAATTAGCCGCTACTTCATCTGCACCTGTAATTAAAAATAAATTTCCGTACTACCTAGCAATAAGCATTCTTTCAATTTTTTTCTACTACTTGTTCTCACATCCTTCAAGTTTACATTTCAAATCTTATTTCTTCCTAGAATCCTAAATTTTACGTTTTTGACGTGATTCGACTATACGTTCCCTCACACTGGCGTATTCATCGTCGTCATCCATAAATCCACCAGCTTCTTCATAATTTCCCTGTGTTTTCCTGCAAATAGTTCATCTAAAAATCACATTTTGTCGTTCATTTTGAAGGTAAAGTCATTCTGAAGAAAGGAAAGTCGAACCGTATAATAACAACTCCCAATAATTTCTCCAGTTTCCAGAACTAAATTTCCATTCTATTATTTTTGGTTGCAAAATTACAAAATTACGAAAGCTTATAAATTAATCCAGATTTATGAAATGTGATCCTCATAGGAGCGAATTTCCTCACATAATTTTCCTCCTATGATGAGTACAATCTATAAAACATTCGGCAATTACGCAAATTCTAAAACAATATTTTTTATTTTTTTTAAGCTTTTTACAGCATATTTTTTAAGGCATATTTTTAATTTTTATTTTTTTCATTTTTAAGGCATATTTTTAATTGTTATTTTTTTATTTTTAAGGCATTTAAAGCATATTTTTTATACATGCTAAGTACAAAATTTTTTGACGACTTAAATGTGAGTAGGTATACTCGACTTAGACCATTACAATAAACGTGAACAGTAAAATTGGCAACAAACTACCAGAATTTTAACAGTTTGAAATTTGTTCTTCTTTTCAAAATTAATGTAAATTGAACTATGAATTCTAATTCCGGATTTAGAACATTAAAATTCACTTTGACGTATACAAAATTCTTTTATATTTAAAATGACCGGCATCATTTACATGTCTACCCGTTTGCTTTCATCGTTATTTTCATGGTAAAAAAAATTTAATTCCAGTTCTAATTTTGAAAATATCATAACTTTATTATCAAAATTGATTTTAATGGTACCTGTAAAGCTTTTCCACATATGGGATATAGCCGTCACCATCATTTACATGACCATACAATCGTTGACGTTTCATTTAAAAAGAGAGCGGTACTTTCGACCTTAAATTTTCTCCAGACTAAATACTTTGTATTTATTTTTTTCCCACTCTATACGGAGAAAATTGATTAATTTTCCCGAATACAAATTAAGATAGCTAAATAGATTAAATAAAAAAAAATTAAATAATAATAGCGCCTATACAAAACAATCATCTGAAATCTATTTGATTAGATTATAAGCAACATGAATAAATAATAAATAAGTGTTTAAAGAAATGTATCGCATTCGCAATTGAATAAATTAATTAAACGCAGAACATAACAAATACAAGCTCTAAAATAAATGGAAAGAAGAGATAAATAAAGAATTCATGAATAAATAAAACAATGGAATATTTATTGAATTACACAAATCTGAGAGAATACAAACAGACTATATCTTAGTTTAGGATATCTGATAAGCTACTTTTATAGAAGTAGTTTACATCACCGCATACAGCAAAAGCCTGAGAATTACCATAAACAGAATTCACATGATAAAAAATTTCTCCCGCGATGTTCAAATGTCGCACGTTACCTGTTGGTATTTGGCGGATCGTCGCTACAAGTTTCGTTTTTTTTCTGCCGGGGTGAGTGAAATGCAATATGGTTCAGAGTGCCGAAGGAGTGGGTATGGATGTGACCTGAACTTCCGGTTATTTCCATCATCTATCATTAAATATTATCATTTATATCGATAATTAAAAATTGAGGAAAAATTAAGTTAAGATAAATGAAATTAGGGAATAAAAAAAAAATAAGTTTGTTAGTTTAAAATCGCCTTCTGTTTCATTTCAGAGAGACATCACTGCTTGCTTATCGATTTAAGAAGTAGAAGTATATATGAAGAAATAGAAAGAAAGGGGAAAATTTTTAGAAGATAAGAAGAAATGAGTACTTTGAAGTTTGTATAATTATTGGTTAGTAATCGTGAAATTATTTGCGCGCAGATGTCTGTATATTCTTAATAATTACTGAAATTAATTTCTAGCATTTTCTTTTTAGAGATTCCTTTGGTAGAAATCGAGAAGAAATATGTCGTCTCGATTTGGTCCAAGAGCTGCGGGTACCGATGGAACAGATTTCAAACATCGACAACGAATTGCAGCACATTATCATTATAGGTATTATAATTGGGAATGTTGTTATCATTTTATACAATCCATATATATCCTGGAAAGTTTACGGAGAAGTAGTAATGAAATCATGAATTGTACCGAATAGTTCTTTTCGAAATGAAAACAAGCTGGAGTTGATATTGATAATTGAAATAATACTTTTGCTCAAAAAAATATTTTTCAGTTTTTGATTTACAGCAAAATCGATTTTCCATTAAATTATAAATCATTTTGTTGCAGTGCGCAGTATAAGATGTACTTGAAGATATTGTTTGTTCTTCATTTCCTAGTACTGCTGACGATGTGGGTTAAAGTTGGCGGTGAAGTACTTGTTGAAGACATTGGCGTGAGATGGCCATTTTATCAGACTCTTCAGCTACCCAATGCATATCCATGGGAATATGTTTGGTGCTTCTCATTCCTTCCATTGATATTTGCCGTTTTATCGTTTAAACGAAATAAGGTTAGTATGGAATGCCTGAAGTAAATCGATGGTGTAGTTCTTAATAGCATATGCATTATCGTAAGCAAGAATGTTAAAAATGTTAAGATGAGACATTTAAATTTTTTATTTTACTAATATTTTCTTAAAGTAATTTATTTTCATATTCATTTATGTAGTGTCTTTTTGATCGTAAATTTCGAAGTTATGCATTTACTAATGTATGGTTGTTTCTTCCACCTCTCAGTGATCTGTTCAAAGACTTATAACTTTTCGTATAATTATTTCCAGACAAACTTATTACGTAATCATTACTATGGACAGTTCATTATGGGAATTTTACCATGTGCAATAGGTGTTGGTGGACAATTGCCGGAACTTGTCGACTATTTGCGCGACATGAGGAATAGTCAAACACCAACATTTCGTGGAACTTTTCCAATGGTTATCATTTGGTACATTTTTTTCTTGGTCGCCTTGCAGATACATATTTTTGCCATGTATTTCTCGTATCATTTGATGACAGCTTGGAAACCACCAAAGAAAAAAGAATAATCTCTGACTAGGCCTTTTATGTTTTTCAATTGCTGAACAATATGAATATGTTAGGTTTTTTAACGTCTTCCACTGATTAAACTGCTCTAAATTATCTAAATGAAATTGGATGTACCATAAATACATGTACTAGTCATTTTGTTCAATTACCGATCAATGTTATATTGGATCCTTAACGAAGAAGCTTGAGAAACAATTGAGATGTTTTAGTGAATAAGTTGTCAAATTGCTGTTGAGAAGTTAAAAAAATAGTTTATTTTGAAGTATAATTTTGAATGTTGGCTTTGAAAATAATCAGTGATTTTCAATCCTCAAAACTGAGTTCGTTATTAAATCACAATTAGCTCTTTAGACGAATTGCACTTCCAAACTGGTTCTATTAAGCGAACAATAAGACCAAGTTTTATAGTCTTCAAACTTGAGATCCATAACCAGCTGGGAGTTTTTTTTCTTCTACTGGCAACGAGAGAAAACTGTCCTTAGCCCCAGATGATTTCTGGGACAGGAATTGCCTTAAAATTTGTTTTTGCTCGATTACTGATCGTTCGATTAACGGGAGACTTGCAAATTTTTATCATCGGTTTTGCTCCACTAGAAAATTATCCTTGTTATCAATTCATCTCTTGTTTTCATAATTGTCCTAATTTTTTTTTTTTGTTAAGTTTAAGAAAGCCAAATCACATCATTTTTTCAAGTTTGACAATTTAGCACTAATGTAGCAGTATAATGGTTTATTTTCTGCTTAATTTCGGACGTTTTACTTATCGTAAACAAACAATCGTTAAGATCATCTTATCTACTGTTCACACTTAAATTATTTCATTAAACTTCCCACAATCAGTACCATTCGTTCACTCTATGGGAATATGATAGGTTTTCGATTGAAATAAGTTATATCATTTGATTATGTTGTGCTATAGTTTTGATATTGTTTAGTATTGCTTTAATTTTAATATTGTAATATGTAATATGGGTAATCTGGTATAAACCTTCGATCGGCGTGAGAATTATTTACCAGATGGTTACGAAAAATGTAACGGAGGGCCCTTGACGCATAAGTGAAGCACGCTTAGAAATAATACTTATTGTAGTTTCACAATAACAGAAAAAGGATCCGAATAATTTTTATAAATTCGAATTGTGAATATTTCGGCGTCTTTTCTATTTAATCTGTATCATTTTTGAAAGCTACAAAAGGAATGTGCAGTAGCCATCTGCAAATAAACGGGTGGGAATTATTTGAATATATGTCATTGCGGAGACTAGATCACAGGCATCTCTAAAGAATCCGGCAGAGCTAATCATATGCACCAAGTGAATTGCCGAAACTTTAATCAGTTATCTCAAGTGAGTGACAGTAAACATTGTGCTTTCCTGTTTCTTGTAGAATCAGACAAAAATATATGATAGGCCGGACATAGTTTAATCCTGCAAAGTGGAAATGTGTGATAAAAAAATGTGTAAAGTTTGGTTTCTTGCAGATTAATCTCTAGAGTTAGAATCTGATTTTGTGAATTGGTTTTTAGAGGGTAAACGGAATTACTGAACTATAACGCTGAATCTAATAAAAATATGATTTCTGAATCCGTTTATTGATTAAATATATGTGCAAAAATGTTCGGGACTGAGTTATCAAAAAATTAACTCTAAATGAATATAGTAATCTCTATAAGCGCTGCATTCACTATCGCTTTGTTACTGATAGTATCTGGTCGGAAATGCAGAAGAAAGGTCGGCTGAATATGAATGCATTTTCTTTAATCTTTCAGACACGAGAAAGCATATCTTAAATTTTCGTAAAACAACGTAAAATATTTAAAATTGCGGAAAATTTAATATATTCAAGCACGAATGCACGATCCAAGCAGATTTCAGAAATTTAAGTGAATTGTCTTTAAATATAACCTTCTAAATCTGGTAAATTTGAAAAATCACTTCCCATATCTGCCAAGTTAACATTTTCGAGCACTTCTTTAATATACGAGAAGTCTTCAAGTTCCAGTATATTACTACCGTCATCTTCTCCGAGCACTTCACCGAATTTTACGCCTTCACCAGTGAATCGATCGATCCATCGAATGA
>JABVXU010000741.1:0-22923 GCA_013365365.1 Cruorifilaria tuberocauda
TATTTCGCCATGAGAAGTCGCTTTTTTATGTCTGGTTTACATCGAGTACGTGTATCTTTTTATTATTTCAGTAATATCATCCACTTGGAAATCGCGTTTCTCTTCTTTTACTTCTTCCTTTCACTTTCTTCTTGGAGATTTATTAAACTGATAACGGGTTATGATTTCAGTTAGAATTGCATTTCTTTTAGTTGTAGATTAAATTAAAACGTCTATTTTTGGTTTAGGTGATTATTTACAAGATTTTTTATGAGTTGTTCAGTATGTTATGTTTGGGGGTAATTTTGATTGATCATGTTATTCATTCTTATGATTTTTTTGCCTATTTTTGAACTATTTTGAAGTAGGATGTTGTGTGCTTTAGAGGAAAGCATTTTAGTAGAATTTTTAATTTTTGGTTTTGCCAGTCTAATTTTTTTCGATTCATTATTGCATACTAAGTAAGCTTGACCGAACACTTAGCCGCAGTGAAGAACATAATATCTCGTAGTTAAGAAATAACCTGAGGGGATCTAACTAAATTTTCGATGGTTTTTACTAGCATAACTTTTTTGTTATGTATAGGGATGCTTCTAGATAGTATGGACATTTTTGAAATTAAAAAATTGTATATTTTGTAGGAGATGAATAAATTATCATACGGTACATATAGCGTTCCTGGTTCTGCCGACGGTCAATGCAGTTCACGTCAAGGTAAAACTAAGATTTTGCAGAATGCTCTTCATAAGGAATCACATGGAAATTAAATATTGATTGATTGCAGTTTTTAAACCTATTAAATATACCGGTAAAATTGTAGACAACTTTCAGAAACCACTGCATCAGATCTAGTAATATCTTTCAATATTTCAGCAGAAGAAAATACTAACAGTTATCGTAAACCAGGTGAGAATGCTCAAAAATCTTTTTCAAGTGAGTCTCCTACAGCATCTTTATCTTTTTCATAAATCGCTCCACTATTGGCTGTCGTTTTCTTATATTTATTTCGAAAAAAATGAGTATGCTGCGATTGGTGCAAGTTTCAGTCAGAGTTCAACAAATTCGCGGACTGATAGGACTTGGAATATTTCACACGGGCGTTAAGCTCACTAGTTGTATATTTGATAACTTCATTAAATGTTACTAACCATTTTTATTTATACTATCTAGGTTGAGCTTCATATATGTATAAGAATTCTGTGTTTCGCTTGTTTTATTTTTTAATAAAGTTGAATTTCTATCTTATGTTGAGTAAAATATCTTATTTTGATATATATATATATATATATGAAGTTTTGATTATAACTATAGGTTATAATCATGACGGTGGTCAGGGAGCAACTGTACAAAATATGCGACCCTATCACTGGAATCGATTTCAGCAGTACGTTTTCATATACTGATTAAAATATAGGTTTAGTAAAGAGAATGGAATTCTGGATAATTTTTATTTAATAATTCGGAATGTGTTGTTTGAGTGTGCTAGTATGTTAAATCTGTTCTTAATGAAAATTTGGTTTTAGACGTGGTGAAGATTATCCAGATGCTTCTGCTACATCTGTCGAGCTTTTTTCTGATCCTTTTAACGAAAGAACTATGAAGGTTCATTTGTTAATATAAGTTTAGATATGCATCGGCCACACAGAATTATTGCTTAATTCGTTGGTTTCTCTCGTCATTTCGTTCTCTGCCTTGTCCGCTTCTCCGAATGACTTCTTATATGTTTGTATCTTTATATTTAGCTTTGCACTTTTTGTTATAAATCTATTCTTAAATTTTGTTGAAAGCCTAATTAACATATTTGTTGCAGTTGTCAATAGGAACACAAACCGATGAAGATTGGTTAGAAATTTTATTTAGTGAATTGGGTTGTCATAACCCGGTAATAATTTCATTTGTGAAATCCATAAATGGAGTTCCAAAAAATCCTAGTTAAAATTACTTAGTAAAGTAATTTAGTCTTAAAATGCTTTATTGTGAACTAAAATATAGAGCTGTTGTTTCATTTCTGTGGCAAATTTTTTCCAAAGCAATTATTTCTAAGTTTTCAGAAAAAAAATCCATTGACAAAACTGGCAGAGGTGATAGAATTAATAGTGGATATACGGTCGCCAAATCCAGTTTTGGTTGGAATTTTTTTTAATTCCTTTAATCCATCCTTCTTTCCTTTAGGAACGAAAAATCTACTTTGATGCGAGATTCATATCAGTCAAATTTGATTATTTTGAAATTCTGCCCCTCTATTAGTTTTTAGTGAAGTATGTTAGTGCTGTGCCGTGTGAAATTTTAACAAAAATTGCATTTTTCGTTGTTTGTAAATGCCAGAGCTTAGAGCTTAGCATAGTGCCAGAGCTTAAATATTGGGCTTGATAAAATCATCAAGTCTTATATAGATGTCCAGATTATGAAAAAAAATCTCTTATATTATTTCTGTTTTCAGCTATCAGCTCTGCCACAAATTGTCGGCTCATTATATGGCTCTCCAATAAAGCCAGAAGATGATGAAAATTATCGAAAATCGTGGAGAGAAATTGTGAGAGATTATTGTAGTGCGGAAATACTCATTTCGCCGTTACCAAATGGCGAGGTGAGTTAAAGGCATTAAGTCTAAGTATGATCTGCAAATGTTACTTGTAAGAAGACTGATTAAGCTGAAACATTTATTAAATTAATGCCTTATAGATTGTAGAAAATCTAAAAACGTATGACCTTTTTGCAGGTTTTGTCTGATTGCTTATGTGGAAAGTTTCGCTTTGTTTGATCTTAATTAATATCGAATTCATTTATAGGAAGTGTTGGTTAAAAGGAAGCATTGTTGCTGAAATTGATTCCATGAACGGTAAAATATTTCAATTTAGAAGAGTTATTGATTCAGCAAACATCCAACAGTTTCTATGTTCGAAATATGCTTACTGTTTAATTTGCATTTTTGTTCTTACTTATCAATACAATTATTTGTTTGGTATCAACATTTATGTAATAGTTTTTTGCGATCAATAGTTAGCTTCTTTTTGAAAGTTTTTTTTTGCATTCTGTGGGTAAAATTTGTATTTACTACCGAAAATAACAAAGAGCTCTGAAAATGCTTCTTGTTGTTGTTGTGCATGATGTAAAAAGTGTGTTCCAATTTTTCTTGCCATTTATTTGAAAAATATGATTTATACTGGTAATATAATTTTTTGCAATTTTTTCTCGATTTGAAAGCTTAGACATTCAACTTTAAGTGAAATCTTGCAGTGTTTTCTATTCCTTTTGCAATAAATATATTTTTACTCAATTCTTTTTTACAACTTTCATTTTGAATATGATTGCTAGTTACGATAAAGTTTTTACGAGCTCGTAAAAATATTTCAATTAGTGAGAAGCCAGATTGCATTAGTTTTTTCTGCAGATGCATTCCTCTGTGGATGATTAGTTTGTAAATGAAGTTTGAAGGCAAGAAAGTATAAAATACGGACGATTATGTAGAATAATGAAAGCATTTTGTAAAATCTCTTTGCAAAAAAAATGGAGAATAAGACCTGTTACTTTTCTAGAAAGGTATGTTATTACTTGGATACACAGAATTTCATGTGACGATTACACTTTTTTTTGTCGGGAAGTCAATTTTTAGAAGAGCTCTGTTTTTTAAGTTGTTGTAATTTTCAGTTTTTTTTACTGAATCTTAAAATGCAAAGAAAATAGAAACGAGATTGTACTCCTTCTTTCTACCCTTTTGCATGCTTTTCCCTGAAATTTCCGGTAGGCTGAAGATTGTTAAATAAACATTACTGCGGAAGTTATAAATAAATATCAAAGATACTTTAAGAACACTGACTTACTGTGTAATAACAACTTATAAGTGCGTCTGCTGAGAAATTCGGTACAAAAATTTGAACGATTTATTTATCTATTTGTGGAGGAATGAAAATTTAAGGTTGGTATTAGGACAGTTACAAATGAATTTAAGTGATACTTCAACAGTTATCTCACGTTGTTCTTCTGGATGGAAAGTATGAGAAGTAGCTGATAAAGTGCATATGAATATAAGAGTGAGAAAGATAATTCATTCCTTACTTCTAATTTCCATTAACTAATGCAATATTTTAAGAATTATTTGGCGATAAATTTTTTTTTTACTTTTCCTTAATATTTTTTTAAGTAAACTAAATTCAAATCAGAATTTTTTACTTTTCTAAATTTTAATTCTTGTTCTAATTTGTAAAGAATTAACGAATAGTTCCATCGTTTAGCTAAATCACTTTAGCATTTTGTTATTCCATTGAAAATTTATAAATCTGGTAGTAGTAAAATGATGTTACATAGAACAAAAAAATATTCTTTGCAATATCGAATAATGTCGGGAAACCTGAAATTCAACTTTAATCTTCAATTTCAGATATTTTAAATTAAATCTTAACTTTTCTATGTATTATTATTATCTGTAAAATATAGAACACTCATCGCGCGTACATTGTGCATTCACATTCTCACTGTAAGAACTGTTTTACAGAATTTTTTCTATCATTCATTATCCATGTGCATACTCTCACAGATTGCCTGCATTTCACTGCTTATTCCAATAGCTTATCTGTGTTCCAAATCTCAGTGTTCTCATCATACTGCCAATTTCACATCCATTTTCATTTCCATGTTCATCAGTCTTCAGTAAGACCATCCTTTCTCACAGTAACCTTTGTGAAATGTTAAAATTGCAAATCTTATCCTTACAAAATAACAAACAAACCTCTCTTCTCTTCTAAACCTATATTAATACTCTTGTAAACCTATATAAAAGCCGATCAGTTTCAGGCTCTCCTCACCTGACGCCATTCCCAACTAACTTTCTTTATTTTGTATATCAAAGTAAATTTTTGTCGATTACTGCAACTGTATTCGATAATCTAATAAATTATATTCTTCAAAAAAAATGCTATCTAAAAGCTTCCATCACTGATCATATCACCTTCCACAACAACTTGTTTGAAAATTAAGAATTTGTAAATAGAAAGAGCAATTGTAAAAACGAGAAGTAAGCAAGGAAAAAAATACTTGTTTGGTTATTGAAATTTTTATCGAAGCTGTCACTTACCTAAAAAGTATTTTACTTTTACTGGCATCTTACAATTCTGAATTGACAAATGTCACAGCAATAAATAGTGTCGTTCTTAAAAAACTGCTTCATACAAGCAAATTGTTTACAGAACCACACTTACTTCATTAGCTTTAAGTGTAAATCATGTTTACTTTCAGTTTTTATTCGTCAATTCTAGAGAATCTCTGAAATGTTCGTTCTATTCTCAGATTACTCTTCTCCGGTTTACCCGTATAGAGTAATCTCTGTTTATTACTCTTTGCCCTTTATTACAAAGAATTCAAATTCTTTAATATAAGTGAAAAATGATATATTACTTTCATGAAATATTACTTCTCATCTAATTGACGATTCGTAATAACATTTGCCGATTGATACAAATGAATTTATTTTTTTTTCTGTTTCCTATTTAATCACAAAAAAGATTGAAAATGATTTTCTTCTGTCTTCAAACGAATTCTATCGCAATGAATTTTTTTACCTCTCTGAAATAACCGATAAATCATACATTCAAATTAAATATCCTGAATTTGATCGATTTAATCTTCACTTCGTCAATATCAACCATTTCATTTGAGCATTTTCATGCCTGCAAATGCTGAAAATATGATAGGATAATGATTGATAAGATTATTTTCATTTACATTTACATCTTTTTTTCTTTTTCATAAACGAAATATCTAAGTTGTATGAAGTTAATTGAAATGGAAAATTTAACTGAATTATTTTAACAAATGCAAAAAAAAGAAATTGTAAGTGATAAGGCAATAATAGAATGATTGAATTTAATTTCCTTGTTTTCTTTATCAAATCTTTTTCCCATTTGAAATATCTAAGACCATGCTCTCTCTCTTCATTCGAATAATTTTACACAAAATGTCAAAAGATTGATGAATATGAAAGTGACACCAAACATACAACATCTATAAACAGCATTTAATGCATGCGATACATGCAATTTAAATTTATCAAAAATATCAACAGATCAACACTTCAAATAGAAAGTCTTTTAAGGCTTCTGTAAATATTTTCCATGTATCGAAAGATCAATCAGTAAACAGGATTGATTTTGCAAAATAAGTGGTTTATAACGATTTTCTTAGATCATCGAAAAGAGAAAATATCATGCATGAACTAAAATTGATAGAAAATAAGAGAGAAAAATAGTTTGTAAGAACGAGTTGTTATTACTTATATGCTATACTGCATATATTGCTAACATTTTCATCAAATAAAAATTCTATTAGAAGTTTAATTGATGAGTTTAAAATTCATTCATTTATTCCTCATTTCTAACCCAATTAATACTCTTTCTTTCTTACCTTAAAAGTAATCAATTATGCATAGTGATAGATTGATTGATTTATCAGTAAAGAAAAAATTTTTACTTAGAAAGAGAGTTTTGCTTATCAATTACTGTTATAGTTATTTTCAGAAATCACTGATTGGAAAAGAATCACCGATGATGCTATCATTACGTATCAGTGGACTGCCATGTTCTTATCAGCAATTGTTTTTCCTAATTCTTTTAGCAGCAGCGATTTGCTATAGCACTCCGATGAACAAAAAATACGACCCATTCCTGATGGGCGATAGAATTTTCGAAGAATTTAATTTGATTTCCGGTAATTCAATAACGGATGGTATTAGTATTAGTAACATTACCGCCTTGGCACGTTCTAAACGTAGTTGCTGCGGTTGTTGCTGCTGTTGCTGTTGTTGGCATGTTTTTAATATTTGATTTTCATTAAGTTTTATTTTGAGAAATTAATTTAATGATAATAAGTATGTTTGGGATTATGGAAATAACTGTTATCACTATAATTGATTAGAGTTAAGAATCAATGATTTATATTTGCAGTATCAAAATCATAATTTTGAACGTTTTGAAAATTTGCAAACAAAAAACTTTCTACTCTCTAACTTTAAGCTGTTCATCACAAACTCGGATATTAGAATATGTTGTGACTTATTTAATAAAATTATGTTAATTATTTGATATCAATATTTAAGCTGCTGCTGTTGTGGCAAAAAGAAAAAGCGATCAATTGATGGAACAGAAATAGGTCAAGGTTCACTGTCAAGACGTCGTCGTGCTCTTCACGATCTCGAACGATGGAATTATATGAAAAATACGAAACGAAATATTCGTAGCGCTCTTTTGGAATTAATTTAATTTTATTGTCTTCCTGCACTTATCAAGAAAACACATTTAAAAACTTGTTGGAAAATAAGTTTGCTGAAATTTGAAGTAAAACTAGTTTATGCCATAAATTTTGTGAAAAATGAATTTTTATTACTGCCACTGAAGTAGTAAAAGAACTCATGTTGTAAAAAAAAAATTCATTTACTTTATTTTACTTATAACATAGAAATTTCACAAATACTCTCTTGTCAGTATCGTCTTCTGATGATAAAGTCGACGATGATAAATATATTCAAATGCTTCTGATATGATAACGTACGCAATTTATCAAATCGCATGCTGCCTTTCTTTATCTTTCCTTAAATAAATGTTTTCTCATCTGATATTTTATGTCTTTTGATAATATAATTCAGTACGATTAATAATATTCTATAAAGGTTAACAAACTGCAATAAAGGTCAGTGCAAATTAAAAACACACGAACAGTTTAAGCTTCAACAAACTGATATGCGAAATGTTGATAAAGCGATAATGGCAAACTGAACTTTTATCATGCAGTATTTTAATCCTTTAAATTAAACTAAACCGATTCTCTTTGAAATATCAGGAAGTTTTGATTTAACTTAACGTAACATACTGTTTAGGGAAAGAAGGATGAAAACTAAGTGAACTTTCAAGAAATTGGCTTTTGCAAAGATATCTTTAATTTGAAAATCAAAGCTGTCTTATATTTATTCAAATTTTTTCCGATTCACATACATTTTTCTGAAAGCAAGTTGTTGATAATTAATTTTTTTTTGAAATTCATAAAATTTTTATATTTTTTGGTTCAAAATACCTCTAACAGAGACTATATTAATACCACTACTTCATAAAAAAATGAATAGGGTTTAAATTAAATTTGAATTGATCTCGCGAATGCAATCAAATTTGATTTGCGAAACGCTGAAAGGAAATCATGCGAACAAACATTGCCGACAAATTTAATCTAATGGTTTAAGCTTCAGATTTTGATTCTGAATTAAAAGATAAATGAACGATCATGCTAATGATAATTTTTATATTTTATCAATTATAATTTGTTTCTTAGAAATTGCTTTGCACATGTTAATAGTATCTTAATTTAATTCATCTCCACCCTCTGAAAATACAGGATGAATGGTATTTGATGATATCGGAGATGTTTAATGATAACTTTTTTTATATGCAAAAAGAAATTACACGATGATATAACATTCTATTAATCTTCTAGTTTTGCAAAATTTGTAATATTTTGAAATTCAAATTTTAATTAATTTTAATTTGAAAAGAAACCGGATATTTCACATAAAGCATTTATCATCATCACCTATCATTATTAATATTCATACATCAAAGGATTGAAGAAAGATACTAATTTTAGTTAATGGACTTTTGTCCTGCTACTATTATGTAACTTAATTTCATGAACTTGTTTGTTCCTCGTTTTTCAAACAATCAGCCATCTCCTTCAATTTGTTTACCGTATTATAGAGTAAATAAATAAATAATAGCCATAACAAAAATAACAAATAATAATAATAATAGATGCTGATTATGACGGATACCAGCAGCAGCGATGAGAACAATAATAACAATAATACTGACTGAATATATCAAATCTAGATATTTCATATTGCCATATAATCATCATTCATCATCTACTCTAAGTGTAGATAATTAAAAATGTAAAATGTGAAATTTCAGACTGGCTTATTTAACAAAACACATTAAGATTTGTACCGGTAAAAGCATGAAATGAGCTCTAATTGCAATTAAATCACTTCATATAAAAGGAATCAACAATGAATTATTCAAGAGATTGTAACTTTTGTTATCTTTGAATTTCCACATTTATCACTTTTTTTTTTTGAAATTCATTTGATTGTTGCATTTCAGAAGGAAATTGATAAAAGTGCAATTGTACTGTTTAGAATGCAACGTTGCTTTGTACTTATTCTATTCTTAAGCATTTCCATTATTATCTATCCAACAAAAGCCAAAGCAGCAAGTAAGACAAGATCGAAGAAAGATCATGAACCTGCTCCAAATGCGGAAATCGATGGCGAAATTGCGACTGTGCTAGATGATGCTATTAGATTAGCAGATGCGGAATCTGAAGTTCTACATGATTCGCTGATTCCAAATTCTGATTCGAAATCAAAACTACAGCACGAACTACAGCACAATGCAGATGGAGTTGGACGAATGAGGCGGAGTTGTGGAGGTGGAGGAGGTTGTGGTTGTGGTGGTTGCGGATGTGGAGGAGGATGTGGTTGCTGTCAGAGGTCATGTTGTAGCAGTACGTGCACCACTTGCACCACAACTACAACGTTGGTTTTTTTTCAGGATTTCTAATGAGCAAAAACCATCAGGAGGTGATTAGAGAGAAATTAATCCACACTTGCCAAATGAAGGTGTACGACCATTTCGAGAATTAATGAACTTTGAGAATTAATTAAAGGAATGAAATTTGCTTCTTTTGGACAAATCCGTCTTTTGACATCCCATTGTTTCCATTAATAAATTTTTGTTAGAGTACATATTATCATATCTCTTGTTGGTTAAAAGAAGGTAAAAGAGTTAATACCAAAAATTCCGATTACGTAATTCGGAAGAAATTCGCTTTCAGATGCTGCAAAACATCTTGCTGCCAGTCGTGCTGCGGATGCGATAGTTGCGGTTGCGGTTGTGGTTGTGGTTGCGGCTGCGGTTGCGGTTGCGGTTGTGGTTGCGGTGGTGATGGATGCGGTGGTGGTAATGGGCGTAAAAAACGACAAATTCTGGAACTTTTAGGTGGACATTTACCACGCGAAAAACGTTCATCGGTGTGACGTTATATGAATTTATTTCCAAAATTTTACCGCTTCTACCTATGTGATAACCTACGTATCGAATTTCACTTTAATTATCTTTCAAGTCAAATTTTGAATATCATAAATGAATTATTCAACCTGAAGAGAAGACAAACATTCTTTCCCTTTTCTTAGTATAAGCAATTTCAGAAGAATAGTCGCAGACGTGCTATCGATGGTGTACCAATCGAAAAGACAATTAAGGTATCAATTACTATAACTAATTTTAGGTAACCTCCTAAAATTTCTCTTCAGAAATTTTCAGAAATCTGTGCAGATCATTTATCTATTCCTAAGTGATTAGTATCAGTTTAGTGGGTTAAGATATTTTTAATTCAGATTTTGAAAACTATAAAATCGAGTTTTGTAATGCTCAGTATTAGTTTCAGAAGAACAACCGCAGACGCGTCGCCGATGGCGCACCAATTAAGAAGACAATTAAGGTATGGTATTAATTAATTTTTTTGTTTTTTCATCAATTTCATTGATAGCTACAAAATAGTATAAATCATTCATGCATTTCTGAGTAATTCGTATCATTTTACTATCATTAAAATTCTTTTTCATTTCAATTTTGATAAATAATCTATTCAAAAAACATTTTTTCTCCAAAATTTAATTGATGGATTTTCGAACTTGCTTATGAGAGGGTTCGAATATATAAATTCAAGAACTTATTATTTTCTACAAATTACTGGACTTTATAATTTATCACTTTGTATTGAAAATTAAAATAAAATTTTAAAGTACATTGGCAAAGATTGAGTTTTTTTAGGGATTGATCTCTGATAATTAATTCATAAAGTGCAAATTAATATTGAATAATATATTTCAGGATTGCTGCTGCTAAACGAAACACTAAATCAATTGCGATATTGTGAAAAAAATTTTTGCTTACAAATATCCACTTGAGATTTCAAATTTTCAGCTTGATCAAAATTCTAATTCGGTCAAAGCATTCGACTAAAGAAAATCTAGCAAATTTATTTTTAATTTCTAAAATATTAATGATTTGTAATGTATAAATGAAATACTCATTAATAAACATTTCTAATTTGCCTAATAATACTAAAATCATAATTAGATCAGGTTAAATTAGAACCGATAGATAATGATTAGGCAGTCATTAAGGAAACGATAAATGAAAACTTATAAAAATTAACTTAATAATATTTCACATCACAATTAAATTCGAACGATAAAAGGTCGATATTGGTCAATGATTGTAGTTCGCTTTTGCTTAAAAAAATTTCAACCATTTTTCTTGACATCGAACAGAGTAATGAAAGCGCAAAATGAAATTTAATTAATAAGTAAAAAGTAAAGATGGCACAACAAAACAAAGTTGTTCAATTTGGTCAAACATATTAGAATTTGTAATTTTAGGAATGCTCAAATTAATTGGAGTCAAATGTTTAATGAAAACAATTGATATTGCACTTATTGCAAATACTTATCACCGATATGAAAGTTAGGCCATAAAAAATGAATTTCTTTTTCAATTTAAAATTTTATAAAATTTCTTTGTTGTTAATTTTCATTTGATCAAAATTTAAACATGGAATTTTTATTTTAGCAATTACTTGCTGGAATAACTACCAGAAATATTAGTCTCGCTAGATGCTGAGTGTTCCGAAGAATTATTCGCATTATTTGAATCCATATTTCTATTAGAAAGCAATAAAATTGGATCAGGCTAACTTTGAAAGTACCACACGTAAAACGCTGCATGCAAATATTATCTCACAAATATTTTTTTAGTTACCATTGCATTGTAACCGTAAATCGCACAGAAATATTTTCTCATTTTGCATATCGCAAAATTGGATTCAAAAAAATTCAAGAAATATAATTTTATTGGTTGATTTAAGACTGAAAAAGGAATAAATTTTAAAAAAACGAGGTAAAAATTCATTTTTTTTATTAAATTTAATAAACATTTCAACTTACAAATTTCATGCTAATAAATTAATATTAATATTTAGGATAAAATAAGACAAAGAATAAAAGTTTTAACTATTCTTGATATAGCCCTTTTTTTCCTTCCGAATTTTAAACATCATTTGAAGTGTGAAATTTATTAATTTAAGAAAAAAGAAAACTTTTAAAGAATGATTACTGACAATTGATTGGTACTCTAATATTACGTATTTTTCAAGTCATTTAATGGCTATTAGCATTTCGAAGTACTTTTGATAGAGCCAATCGATGAATGCTAATTCACAATTAGAAAATATATAAAGAAGGAAATGAGATTGTATTTTTTAAGTAATAGATTGAATCCTGCTGAAGTAAAATTAATAAATCAAACAATTTCAAGAATTCCTTTTTCACCAATATTATCTGAATAAGTGGACCGATCATTTCCATATTCTGATCATAGTCCAATAAATATCTCTCAGCAATTTATGAATTAAACAATAATCAAATTATGCCATAATACATGCATAAATGGCGGTATAATTTTCATAAGGACCATAATACAGGGAAAATACCAAAATTAATTTTGAAAAATATAGAAGCAAATTCTTAAAAAGAAATTGAAATCATCAAAATATGAGGAATAGACGAATGAATTGGAAACTTTAAACCAAATTATCTAATTGATCGGAAAAGTAATGTGCATATATTTGTAAGTTATTGAAAATTCTTTTTTTCACTCAAAATTCGAAATGATTAGTAATAAGCGAAATGCAGATGTTAAACTGTTCAAAAAAATTAATCGATGATAAATGAAACATTAAATGTATTTTAAATAAAGATTTGAAGAAATTAGAAAACATTAAAAGAACCCGGCTTTTCTGAATAGCTCTAAAAACTTATGATAGAATAGGGAAATTTAACCTTTGAGCAAAAGTGACGTGACGTTTACTTATTGCTTTATTTTGGAAGATGGAAAATTGGAAATTATGCTAAGAAGGGAGAGAATAAAAGATTGTAGAATGATTACGAGAGATTCCAGAGAGAAAAAAAACCAGTAAAATATTCTTTTAAACCAAATAAGGAAGAAAGAAAAGCAAAAAGATACAGGCTGAAAGTTAAAAACAAAAATATTGCAGCATACTAAAATAATTTTTACTGTTCTAAGTTTGATTCAGTGGAAAATCATCAACGATTATCTTAAGCATGACTATTATCATATTAATGAATTGGTAATTAATATTAAAAAAAAAGAAGGATCAGAACAAATAAAAACCTTTCATTTTTATTTTGTCACCTAAAATTGGCTTTTGTTATTTTAATTTGAACACCTTGAAATAATTATCTATCGATTTGCAGTATAATCATATAAACTAATAAAAAAAATCGATAATAACAATATAAATAGATTGAATCTCCGAATTCTGATACTGTTTACATTTTCATCAAGAATTACCTGATTATGTTTATAATCATTTCAACTTCAAACTAATCAATATGATATCAAACCTAGTTTTATCAATCTTAGTTAGCAATGATATGTAATATTCAACGATGTTTACAGTTTATAATCTTCTGAAATATTCATTATTTAATATCTAAAAAAATATAGTTCTAATTAGAAATATATTTAAGACATTAATTTCAATAAGCCTTCGATAGTGATAGTTTGAAAAATAAATTATGCAATTGAACAAACTATAAATCTTCATCGTCAGCTTCTTTCCGAGTACAATAGCATGCCAAGCCAACTAATATTGCGAAGAAAAACAATGCGCAAAATAGAAGCATCCAAGTTGCTAACTGAAAATTTAAATTAAAATGAAAAATTAAAACTACAAATAGTGGCTTTATTTTGAATTGCCAAAATTCGTTCCTCATATTCATTGCCAACCTATTTCATAAATAATAATTCTTTTTTCTCAATCTATTTCATAAATAATAATTCGTTTTTCTATCACTGAATCCTTCATTATGGATATCAAGGAATCGTTAAATTAAAATAAGCACCTGACATCACAATCCTTCAAATCAATCGAAGAATTATTAAGTGAATAAAATCAGATACACGGTAAGAAAATTGAAGCAAACTTGATAGTCGCCGAGTTGTTTGTCCAGTTGAGCGATACGATGTAAGTTTCCAACATCCACAGAATCTAAATGACGAGCATACCAATTCCAAAATACATGACCTTGCCATCGGAAACCAACATTCATTTCAGGACTATCCGTTATTGAAAGATAATTTAACTTATCCACCTTCATCGCAGTCCAGTTAAATGAGAATCCGGATGATTTCGGTGTAGGTATTCTGTAATAAAATTTTTCTCATATCAAGTGAACAATAATTAAATTGCTTAAAGTATACTTCTTCGTTTCCCTCTAATAAGGAAGAAACGCATATGAATCTTCATAAAATGATAACTTTTAATCTCTCATCATTTATGATAGTTGAATTCTTTAAATTGTTGTAATTTATTTTAAGAAAAAGGCAGCATGGATTCCTTCACAATATGCAATTAACGAAAATACATTTAAAAAAACTCGTTGTTCTCATATTTTTTTTGTTTTTGCATAATCTGAAATAAATGGATTCGCAAAAACTCTAAGAAATGAAAAAACAATTAAGAAATTGCTGGTTGCTGTCAAAGGTCACAAAACCTTTACTTAGTTAATTCGTTCGTTTCAGACAAAGAAAATTAAAAATGATTTTCATAGGTCTTTAGATGATCTTTAAGAATATCCAAAAAACAAAATGCCTAGAATCTTACCCAGTCCTAGCGAAATTAATGATAAGTTCAGCAAAAATTTCTGTTAGCCTCCGATCCAATTGCCAATTTCGATCACGTCTCTTGACGAGAAATCTCGGTTCAACATCAAGCAGGAATATTTCATCGTAGCCATGAAAGGCTCCTATTCAAATATTACTATCAACACATTAGTCTTTAGCATTTCTAATATCCATGTTAGGTTTTATTTGAAGATGAAATGATAAGAAGTAATATTTCTGATAAAATGAGGATCAAACATTTTTGACTTTCCAGTAGTCACACTTATCATGAGCTTTTTTTTGTATTTGTCTTCGAATTTTTATATGTTGAAGCGATATTAAATATAATTCATGCAGTACTGAATGAATAACTTAGTAACTTAATAACTAAAATATTTCTGAATAAATAATGTTTATAAAAAATAATATACAATTCTGATTGGGAAAAGTGAATCGGAGTGAAACGTACTATCGTAATCAAAACTTTCACTGATATGATCGAGGGAATACAAATAAACAGGTGCGCCACCTTTCGCATAATGTATCGCAAGTCGTGACGCTGGCGCATCATACCAAAAATGCGAATACATCTGCAAACTTTAAGAAATTTAGAAAATTGAACGGATTCAACATTATTTGATGTTTGATACATAACTAATCATAAAAAGTAAATTTTCCATTTAAAAATTTAAATAAGGTAAAATAATCGAAAATGTTAATATTACTGAAAGCAATTAATTGCGTTGTAAGGGATTGGCGCTTAATGCTACAAAAGCTATAAGGTGAGAGGTAAACTTTATTCTATCACTCAAGTAGTAGGTGTTGAAATCCAGGTTACACCTTCATACACTATTAATGAGATTATAGATTTTTTAAATTGGTTATAAAATAAAATAACAGATTGAATATTAGCCACGTAAAAGTTATTAGTGATATAAGCTTTTGTTCAATCGCTATGATTTTGATTTACGACTAGAAAATCCATCCTCTGATAGTTCATCTCATACTCTCTTGCTACTTGAGGATTGATTTCATAGAAAAATTGCTAAATTTGACAAACATTTAGCACGGCATCGTTCAACACTGTTGGATCCATAGCTGGATCAATCTTTGACCAAATGTATTCATGCTTACAACCTTCCATTATCAAGCGATGATTTGTGAAACCGGAATATGAAAGTGTTAAATTTTCAGCCATTTCTTCTGCTGTACTCTGTGTTAGCGCACTCATATTGATTTTCTTTTCATTCAAAATTACTGAAATTAGAATTCATTTCATTAAAAATTTCATTTCTTGCAATGAAAGAAAGCAATTCAAAATCTGAAAATCTCGAAATGAAGGATGGAAGGATTGTTATGATATTTGAAATTAATTAACACTGGTTAATTTATTTATAAACATTTTTAAATTTTAAACAAAATTTATAAACAAAAAAAAAATTTTAACGAAATTTATAAACAGTAATAATTTGCAAAAACGAACGGATTTTTAGTGAACTTTCATCTCTTGTTGTACCAATCATCATTGGCATTTTTCGCCTATATGTTGCAAGCATTTCCGGTGATTCTGGTAGTACACCTCCGATACCATCAACTATTGGTACAAATTCCTCATAATCATCGTACCGTATCTTCTACAATTGATACGATGAAATTTTATTAAACTAAAGATAAATTAGATATCATTGAAGAGAAAAGTTAACAATGTAATACCGAATTAGTAAAGAGATTTAAAACACTTGCAGATATATCGAGAATTTCATCCTTAAGTTGTTTTTTGAAACACTCCAAAAGTTCGCTGGAATTGAAAGAACGGCAGTGTAATTTACGATCAAGAACCCATGTAGCATTGATAGCAGTATCACGAACAACACCTGGTGATAAGGCTGTTCCACTTAGGAGAGCAATTTTTTGAAACAATCCTGAACAGTGTTCACTTCACTTTCTATTTTTCGCAAAAGAACTAATTCATGCATTGTAATATTCGACTTTCTCTTGGAAACTATTAAAATCATTAATCATTATTAAAATTTAAAATCCAGGTGACTTCTAGCATATTTTATAACTGTAAATAACATTCACAAAATTATCTGATTAGCTTTGCATTTCAAATTTACCTTCTGCTCGGGGTGATAATGCGAGAAGAGAAACGCTGGCAGCACCGCTACCATGTCCCATTAACAGTACGTTTTCCGGATCGCCGCCAAAAGCTCGAGCATTCAACTGTAACACTTGAATTCTTTCATTCCATGATAAAATTAACCAAAAAGTTTTCTTCATTTCCTTTACTGGAACTTTACAGTACTGGAAGTACAATAGCTAAAGCAAAATTGTTGCAATGATGATATTTAGTGAACTTTTTTGAATTCAGGATTCGCAGACAAATAATTTAATTGACTTTGTCTGAATACCGCCGAATTATACTACAGTTGAGTGAGAACTGAACTCTCTGTTGATGTCAATACTTTATTAAAAACTGATAGTACAGATATCAGATATGCTACATCAGAGTTAATAAATCGCAGAATTTGACAATCGGTAATCGTTACCTAGTTATTATTTCATACTTTTACAACAACAGAGAAATTAGTTTATAAAACAAAATAAAATTCATTTTAAACTTTTAATCTAACCTTGACCCACTTGAGTGCTAAAATTTGATCCCAAAGACCGTTGTTTCCTGGTATCACTTCATCTCCCGTTGATAAAAAACCTGCAAAAAACATAATATATAAGATATATTCTGATGAAACGAGTGAAAAATAAAGTAAGTTTAAAGTAGCACACGTTATCACCGCTGATAAAATGTATTCTAGACAAGTTCCATCATGAATAACAGTGATAAAATCAATACAGATATAGCAGCAAAAGATTAGAAAATACCAATATAAGTAAAAAATCACCAAGTGGACCAAGTCGATAATTGATCGTTATGAAAACAATTTTACGTGAAACGAAATTAGTGAGAATTGCCTCCTGCGAGAAATCGGAACCGGAACCTGATTGAAATTCTCCACCATGGATGTAAACGATCACTGGATATGTATCATTGGTAAACTGAAAGTAGCAGTACCATGCTTATTTTTCACAATACTTAAATTTCAAATGATAAGCAGTTTTTAGTTTGAAAGAGATATTAAATGAATTGATAAGTTTTGTTCAGAAATGTCAATATTAGATAGACAGCTTATTCTAAATCATTTTATTCACTTTATTGTTTTTTTAAAACTTATCCTCGTCATTGATAAATTATTCGATATCACATTCAAATCTTATTCTTTATCATCTCAGCTTATTTCATTAGTCAAATACTGAATCAGAATATAATTCATAGTATTTCTTCTAAATTAGTATACCAATACACAAATTACTCAAAGAATCTTAAAAAAACCTTCATACTCTTCATAAAGTATTTTATTTATCTACTTATAATTTACAAAGCGTGAAAACATTAAATTTGATGATTTTCTATAATATCTGTTGAACAGGAATTTATTAACAATAAATTTTGCATGACTTAACTTTTCCGCTTAACTTAATTAAATTACTAATTACAAATGTGAGTTTACTTTTTTCAAATTCGAACTTGTATGCTGGATAGAGTTAATTTAATTTGATAATATATTTCGAGAGATATGAAGTGAGTGGTAATTGTATTTTAATGAAGAATATCTCAGGTGATCAATGCGAGAATAATGATCGAAAACGATCACAGGTATGCACATGATGAAAATTGATCATAATTAATTGCTAATTCGCTATATACCTGTGGGGGAGCGAACACATTGAGGTAAAGACAATCTTCGGAGATATGAATTCGATAAATATTGATAGGATCGATCTGACGAGTTCGAGGTTTTTGGGCGCACATGGCGGAATATTGAGTTGCATTCATTACACCCCGCCATTTTGCTGGTGGTTCTGGCATCTAAAAAGAACAACGAGGATTATTTTCATATCATATATGAATAATATACTCTATAGTTATACACAAAAATTTTGAAATTTTTTGAACTTAATACAGTAACATGCTGATAACCTCATCCAATCATTAAGCTCCATATTTTGACAACAGATATCAATGCAATGAAAGAGTTTTAGAGAAGGTAAAATCTTAAAGAGTAAATTAAGGTAAATTATTACAGTAATTTCTATATTTACTTACCCTATTGAACAGAGACCGTATTTATACTTAAGAACTATTCCAAGCAAATATTTCATGACTTATTATTCGATAAATACTACTTAGCTATTTTAAGAACAGTGACTGTTGTATACTAAATGTATACTAAATTGTATACTAAATTAAAATTGTATACTAAATCAATAAAATGTATACTAAATTGTTGTATACTTCAATATATTTATTACTCTAAAGTAATATTAAATATTGCTACAGAATATTTCATTGTGGAATGATTACCTGAAAACGAAGTGAGCCAACAGGTGGTGCAGCATATGGAATTCCTTTAAAAACTGCAAAATCATTTGCACCAATTGTCTACAAAAAAATGGAACATTTTATAAAATTTCAATATTCCTTGAAAAATTTCTTCCCTATTTTTAATTTAATTCTAAGAAATATTGACATTATTTGGCAAATTATCATAGCTTCAAACTCATCCGACCTATTTATCACTGCAAATTCTAAATCATAAAGAAATTGAAAGTACCAATGTCAATTTGGAGATCAAAAAGTTTTATCCTTAACTTAATTACACCTGCATGCAACTACACTTGAACATAATAAGTTATTAGCTTATAGGCATGAATTTGTTTACTAAACGAACAGAGATAGTGATTTAGAATTTTATGAAATTTTAATAAAATTTCATTCACCAAATATTCTCCTCTTATTGAACCGGAGTCGATAGTAAGCTCAATTGGGTGTGTTTGCCGGATTGCACCATTGCAAACATTCCGGAGATGTTGAATTACGCCAAACAAACATATTGTATAGCATCCTATCCAAACTTGCATAGCTCATTTAGCAGCCGCTCATCTTTCTTTCATCAAACTTCATTTCGCTTTTCTTTTTTAAGATTTTACTTCTAGCCTTTTATTATTTTTTAAAATTCCATTAATTTTTGGAAATTTTAGGATGATTTGATGATCTAAATAAAATTGATTTAATCAGAATTTCTTAATCGATACAAGATTTCCTCAATTTCCAGCATTAACAATAACAATTATTTCGATCAATTCAATCAGTCACTGAGCTAATAACTATGATCGAATTAGTAGATCATTGAAAATAATTCGAGAAGAGTGAAAAGAGTAAAATTAAAAAATCGCAGTAAATTGAAAGGGCAGTGATAGAATTATCTAACGGAAGTGATAATAGCAAATGATGGAATTGTTGCGGTGGCAACTGTAATAGCAGTTCTAGTACAACAATAGTAATAATGATAGGAATGTTTAATATGAAATGAAAATAATTCAGTAACATTTACTAGAAGTGAAGATTCATTTCCCGTCTGACGCATAACTATCTGAGAGGATAGCGTGACGGCTAAGAAGCCACGTGGGATGATAGTATAAACATTAGGGAAAATGGAAGATTCAGTTGAATTGAATCGACTTCATGGAAGCATACAAAGCTGGGCACTTATTTTAATGGGCAGCTTTAATGTAGCAATAAATAAGGACACTTGTCGATTTGCCTGAAATGGATACATTTGAGAATTGAAGTTTACATTCGTATATTTCGAAAGTATTGCTAAAGATGTTTTTAAAAAATTAGTTTAATAATATTTCAACTGATAATATATTCTTGAGAATTGTTAAATTATTGTAGCGAAAACAATCAGGGAATGTACTTATATATAAGTACGAATTTCAAGCAATTATTAGCAAATCAAATGTGATAAGAGATTAATTGACATTTATGATGCTTGAAAATGAATAAGATTTAACCTGCAGTAGTTACCATGTATAACTTTAAATTTTTTTTTAATATTCAGTTGAAATTCAAATGTTATTTGAATTAAAGATTAAGAATTGCTATCTTTCTCTCCCTTCCCTTCAGAATCCTCAGATTCTCTCAGAGAATCATCGAAAATCATCGAAGAATTTGATAATATTTTGGAGGAATGGATGAAAGGGAAGAAAATGAAAACTGTCATTGAATGTAATTAAGGGATTAAGAATTACTATTTTTCCCTTCAGAATCCTTAGATTCTCTCAGAGAATCATCGAAGAATTTGATAATATCTTGGAGGAATGGATGAAAGGGAAGAAAATGAAAACTGTAATTGATTGTAATCAAGGGATTAAGAATTGCTATTTTCCCCTTCAGAATCCTCAGATTCTCGCCGAGAATCAACGATTGGTAATATTTCGGTGGAATGGACGAAAGGGAAGAAAATGACAACTGCCATTGATTGTAAAAGGATTAATTCGCCTTCAGCTATATACAAACAGAAGGCAGTTAATCGGAATGTAAGCATTTGCTTTAGAAAATCCATTGCATATTGGGAAGATGAAAATCCGCTTGTTGTCATCTTTCCTTCTTCCAATCTATCACATCCATTCAAAACATCATCTTTCAAGTCGATTTCTACGTCATGCTGAATTTCCGCTATATCAGTGATACTTTGAAATTTCAGCAATTTCAATTCATTTTCATGATTTATACAAAGTGATAAATTAAAGAGTGAAGTAAAAAGGAAAAAGATATTTTACTGTACCACTGGAATATCGACAAGATCAGATGAAAATGAAATTTTAGTAAAGAAAAACTAACTAAAAGTTAGAATTCTTGGATGATTCATGCATTTCTTTTCATTTTATTTCAAAAATTTCCTCTTTAACAATTTAAAAAAAGAAATGGAAATTTCCATTCATTCGTTCTTTCCATTACGTATTGTTTTTTTTTCGAAAATACTTCTAAATTGAATGAGTGGAAGAAATTTTAAAGGAACTAATTCAAAAAGGAAGGTACAATTACACTCTAAAGAGTACTTCGGAGATTTTTCAACAAAATAAAAAAGATTAAATATTTTGTTAAAAGAAAAAATTTTAAGTGCTGTACAAAAAAAAAACAGCCAAATAAGATGGCCTGGAGCCTGAAGTATCGATTTTGCACTGATACTTCTGATATTCCGTTAATTTTTTCGCTTAAAGAACATTTTATTAGTTAGATAAATTAGCGTTTAGCTTTATTTTTCAGTAAATTCGAATGCTTTAAAAGATATATGCTTCAGCTAATTACAGGTAATTAATTAATAGAAAAAGGTAAAAAATAGCAACGATTGAAAGTATAAGTGAATAGTTCATTTCGCTGTTATCATTGTATGCTATAGCAACGAAGCTATTTCGTTGAGAAAGTAAGATGACATCATGAAAGTTGAAGATGTCAGTATGCTTCATTATTCCGATAAGAAGAATCAGTAATCGGATCGGCTAGTAGGACGAATATTTCGATTGGAAATGTCCCAAATAGCAACTCTTCTATTTCGAGAGAGAGAGAGAAAGAGAGAGAAAGAATATCATTCTTACTGCAAAATCCAAATTGATAGGAGTAATATAGCTAAACACTTTGGTAAATGTTTTTTTATAAATTGAACTAATTGGGAAAAAAATAATTTAGCTTCAAGCATTAGCTAAGAAGCTATCCTGAATGCATAAAAGTAATAAATATAAGCATGTAAGTCATTTTTTCATTTTTTGTCTTCAATATTTCAAAAAAATTTTCATTTAAAAAACAAATAAGTAACGAACACAACAAAATAAGGTAACTTCTGAAAAGTTAAAAACCACAAAACAAACCACTTATTTAAACCCCCCAATACCCTAAAAATAGTAAGAGGAAATTTAAAAATTGAATTCATTTTTTTTTTGAGTACAATATGATAGTTTAGAATGAAAGAGAGAAAACTTAGTAAACAAATTTTTCTGGATTTCTCATTGTGACTTAAAGCGCTAGTCAAACAAAGTGACAGAATGTGATTTATACATAGATATTTTGATTGCTGTGGAAAAGTTGAATTCGATTTTAAGACTCGTGCAGTGGAAGTGAGGATTGGAACAGCGCAAATAATGCAATGACAAATCTTCCTCCTACCAAACATCTCTAAAGCCGAAGCTAATTCAACCAACAATTGATTGTCCGTTCCAATACTTCCATGAAAGAGAATGAGCATATCCATGTGTGTGTGTG
>JABVXU010000742.1:0-22767 GCA_013365365.1 Cruorifilaria tuberocauda
CCTAACCTACATGTAGGTAACATTTTCCTAATATTAAAGTCTTTATCAATATTGACAATGAACTCTTTCAGCAATAGAAAAGAAATTATTATAAAATAAATTGTAAGATAATCGTTAATTAAAAAAACTAAAGGGCTCTAACTTTATGAAAATTTTTTCTAGTGACGAATTTTTGACAATTGTTTTAGGTAGAAAAATGTGTCCAATATCCAAAAGCATAATTATTTTATCGTCCTTTCTTTTATCATATTGAAGAAATAACAGATCAATTGATATCCTCGAATCAATAGCTGTAAAATTGGAATGGAATAATGAGGTAAATGTAACGACACTGCTGCATCATTTTGCTGATATACAATATATCGTCATGTCACATCAATGATTACATTCTACGTACGGGTTTTATTTTGAAAATTATATATTTCTGACGTGGATGTAAAATTTGAAACATATGGAATGCAATTCACGACCAGTATCGAGCGTGCGGTGATAGCTATGACGAAATTTTAAAGCCCTAAAATATCTCAAATCTTAAATTTGAATTTGAAGCATTTCACCTATATAGTTGGAAACAATTGCTGAATAGAGATAATGAATAAATGAATAATGAATATTAATACTCAGCAAAGAAATTTATTCATTTACTGATAAAAATTGCACAAAAAAAGTAGAGATGAATTTGTCATTCTCATTGCTTCACATGAACTCAGTTTTTGCAGTGAAAACAAAGAATATAAAAAATTAATGAAGATTGCATTTGTAAAAGGGAAATGAATTTAACTGAAAACGTTGCAAAAAATGTGGCATTATAGAAAAATAACGTATTTTCCATTTGATCGAACGAATCAAGAAAAAAGAATGAGGTAGTCTCTGTTTACTTCCTCTCTGTTTACTTCTGAGGGAACAAGGAGATATTCTGAAGAAAAGGGAAGAAAGATGCCGTCGCCGATGGAAAGTTCATTAGTATAAGCCAAACTGCCAACACCGACAATGGCAATAAATAATGTCAAATTGTCGTGTACTTGTACTGGAATATTCTAAATGGTTACTCCTACCACATCATCATTCATTTATTTGGTTAATACAGAACATTTTTTCTTCTTTCAATTTTTTCAAATCTTTTACGGAATTGTCTCAAAACCTGTCAAAATATTAATGAGTGAAAAAGATAATAGAATCTTTCTGGAAAGTTATTTGGAAGTTAAACATAAATTCTTTCATGAATTATAGAAAAAACTGAAGTGTCGTTTCAAGCCCATAATTAGCCAGAATCCTTGAGATAAGGCAGAAGGTTCATTCCATGAACTTTTTTTTTAATAAAGATATAAAAGCCAGTTCCAACAAACTGGCTTTTATATCTTGTTTTCGTTGTGATGTAATTTTGAATGTTGTGGCATCTTATATTGTGGCCTTCTCCACGAAATAATTTTTGGTCAGTTATCCGTTTTAGAATCGACATAAATGATTTGCTTTTGGTTTTTGGTTAACTATATCATCACCAATAAGCAATATATCGAATACAATAATAACACTGGTTATGGATTATTAAATGGTTATTCGTGTTTTATCCTGAATTCATTTCATAGATGACCATTTTAAGCTTCTTCTACTGGTTGGACTAAAATCATTTAACCTAGTTCAACTATTGGTGATATAATATCTAGTTTGTTAGTCTGAGAGCTTTGAAAAACTTGCTTAGCGTTGTTTAATCATTTCATTACCCACGGTACATACGAAAGAATCACCTGCTTTGCGTATCAACTGAGAAATTTTAGTCATTTATGAAAAACTAAATTGCGAAATTTCCTGACGCAATAGAGCTCCTCAAATTTTCTCCAAAATTTGTCAGTTTGTTCCAATTCCATTCATTTTTTCTCAGATCCTTAAAGAGTATTCTTTAGCAACAATTACATGTCACATATAAATCTACGAGAACTTGATAATTTATATCAGAAGAGGGAAGGAAAAAAATTGTGAGTATTTATTTCTTCTTTGTATCAATATATAATCCTAACCTACATGTAGGTAACATTTTCCTAATATTAAAAAAAAACGGATAACTGTCTTTAGAAATTTTTTCATAATTTCTGTTAGCGATAATAAATTATAATATGAGAACGATTGAGGTAATCTGTCAGTTACATTCACCTTACAGTTCACAGTTGTTAATGGTAGCAACGCCAGCACAACGATAAATTCGAAGGGAACTGCGTGTGTGTATGTGAATAAAAGATAGTGCTGGTGATATTTACAAAAGTAGAATACGGAAGTTTTCCTTTCTTGCTAACACGCATATTATTTGGTTTGTGTTCAAAATAGCAATAACAATTGGTATTCAAGTGTTAAGTAAACTTTATAAATGGAGAGAAGGAAATGATAGATGGGAAGTGGCGAAAGGTAGTAGGCCAACTGAGAATAACAAGAAGTATCAGTGTTTAAGGTGAGCACTTTAAATTCTTTAGTTTTGACAAATCAGTCTATTGATACTCAAAATATACGACAAAATGCCATAGAAATCATAAATTGCTTTCAGTCTCTATCGTCATCTGATTTTTAGGAGAATGATATTTACATATGTTAAGAAGAATTAGTGTTCAATTATTTTTAGAAGGATCTTTCAACTTATCGTAACCTTCAAATTCTGCCCCTGATCGGATCCAATTTGAATTTAATCACATATGCATTAATACTGCTTATCAACTTCAAAAACCGATCACGTTTTACGAGTTGTTATTTGCGATGGATTTTTATTTACCAAGGTTGGCCATTCACTCGTTATAATTAGTAAAGTACTAACAATAAGTAAACAGTATAAAAGCAGGTAAATGAGTGAAAAATTAATCTTCACTTAATTGCAATAGTTCAGCATTCTGCTTCTAAAAATTGTCATTTTTAGCCTCGTTTTGGCCGAAAAACAGCAATTTTTCAGCAGTGTTTTCTTTTCTAAGGTCTAGTTTTAACTTTTTTTGAAGGTTAATAAGTGAAAAGTTTGGAGATGATTTGTAAAGCTTTCACAGTAAAAATTAGAATGTTATCGGAAAAATTTTTTAATATTGCCACTAATGCAATATTAATGTGCAATAGGCAGCCAACCAACCTTACTTTCGTTAGATTTACGATATGATAGCCTCCTATTGATGGTGTTGAAGTAAAGCATTCAAATTCCTAATGGGATTTACACTACATTATCACGAAAGGAAATTATCACCATTATGACCACACTTTCAAGTGAAAGAGGACGAGGGAAACGGCTAAAGAGGGACTGATTATCGATATTTTGCTGCAAATAGTTCGGCATACAAATTAGTTTCAATTTTACACGAAAAAAAAATTAGGTTTCAGTTCACTACCAATAAAGAACACTAATGAACTTCTGCAAAATAAGCAAATTCTTTTACACTCAGAAATAATTTTTGAGAGCCGAACACTAAAAACTTGGAAATTTCGTAAAGAAAGAATACTGTTCCTGAGGTATAAAAATTTAGTGAATTTATTTTGTAAAATGAATGATGTTCAAATGCATCAACCTAGAAAATTTAGTTGGATCATTTAAAAAGTAAAGGATCAGAGGAAGATAATGGACAATTTTTTTACAAAAAACTGCAAAAATACGAGAGTGGTTATATATTGGAGATAATAAGAGTGAGAAATTGTTGTGAAATAACAACTGTTACGAATCGTGTTTGCCCGATACGAAACCCCGTGATTTATTTGTTGCAATAAATTATTATTGCACTCAGTGGGTGTCACTGACAAATTCAAAACTTGTATCTGAGCTAATGAAGGAAAACGTGTATTTGAAATTGCCTTTTATGTCCTTTGAAGTAAGAAGTATTTTTGCGCTTCTTTTAAAATAAAATACCGATAATCAGCTAACACAACAAATATACTAACCGAAATTATTTGAAAGAGAAAGTAATTGAGGCATTTAATTAGTTAATGCTATTTCCTTTCTTGTATATGGGAAATGAGCTGCGAATTTTGTCTTTTCAAAAGAATTTTTTAAAACAGTTTCATGAGTACGATGAAAAGTTTTTCACACCACTTTTCACTGCACTCATGAAACTGTCTAGAAAAATTCTCTTCATAAGCAACGCGTATTATTCTTGTAATCTCGTGCAGGAATAAACTAAGTGCAAATGCTTTGCAATTTCTGCACTATGGAGAAGAATAGGAAATAATGCGCTTAACTTAAGGAGAAGAATGAAGCAAGCATTTACTAGCTACAACTCAAAACTTTCAAAACATGCAACTGAATATGAAAATTTACTATTGCAGCATTAGTCAAAGTTAAAAAAAATCTCCTAAACTGGGAAAAGATAAGTAGATTCTACGCCCGAAAACCCATTAAATTTAATATAATATTTCTATTGATTTCCTCCCCGAAAATTTTACTGTTAAAATTCAATTTCTGAAAAATTTTTTCACATTAATTAGCTTCATATTACAATCAATTGAGCTTAGCTCATTTCTGGTACATAAGAAATTTTAAATCTCACCAATAGAAACTTCCCCTGATATAGATAAATCAATACTCAGATATTTGGCAAACTTTGGCAAACAATAAACAGTATTATTGATATATAATTTCATCACAACAAATTTAAAACTTATTATTTAAATTACTGAAGTACAAAGTTCTCATGTAACTTCAACTACTTCAATCTTCATGATGCGATGAAGATGGAAATGGTCACGGTCATGGTTATTAACAGAAAAAGCTATATTCGTTTGAATATTCTTGCAAACTGTTATGGTGCAATCGAACGTACGTCAGATAAACCCATGATACGTAATAATTTATATATGATCAAGAAGGAGCAGCTATCCTCGATTTCGGTTCTCTACCACGCATCACAGGTTAGTGGTGGAACAATCGATTTTTTGCATCAAATGAAGCTGAGAAATGTTGAAGAATTTTGAGACCTTCAAAGTGTAATCCCCTCAATTTGTCTTTGTTATTGGTTAGTTTGTGATTGTAATACATGTCAAAGTTTTAAAATTTATTTTCGGCGTAAGATTGGAGAAGAAGAGAAATGACCTTTTTAGAAAAAACTGTGTCGCATTTGACTTTTTCTCATAATATCAAAAAAACGTTATGCAAAACACTGGTGGTATCATACTATTCGATATTGAAATGGTACAAAACCGAATTCATTGTCTGTCTCTTCTCTTAATCCTTCCTTTTTCTTTGTAATTCTTAAAACCATACGATTTTTCCAGATACTTCGCGCATCATTACTGATTTACAGATTACTACAAATATCTGACCAACATCTGTGAAGCTGCTACACAGCTACATGTAGTACTTCATTGTAATTTGAATATTTGATGTTCAAATGTGCATTCCAGCACTGAATATTGTGTTTTAGATCATGAAACTCCAGTTGTATTTTGAATATAATGGTACATTTATCGAAACAGATCACAGCTAATGATTTTGAAAGATCATTTTATTGAAAAAAGGTCCCGCAAATAAATCAAAATTTCCTCTCCATACTCAAAGCAATAAGGAATAATAAATATGACCACCCACCATTTTTCACATTAAAAAATGCATTCTAAAATATATCATTTTTCGCAAAGTAGAAGGATCTCAGTGAACAAAAAGCTCCATCTGCTTTTCTAGAATGAATGCGTTTTTGAATTAAAAAAACATTTATAGGAAAACAGCGCGAAGATTATGAATATAAAAAAAACCGAAAGCTCTAAGAATAAAGACATTTCCAAATATTCTGTAGGATTCATTTGTTTTTGATTCATTTGATCAGTAAAATAATGCATTCTAAAAAGCTTCTTACCTGGTCAATCTCAAAAAAACACGAATATTTTCAAGATATATCCTCATAAAGAAATAAAATTGTCTTTCATCAGGGCATCAAAACTTAAAACAAGAAAAGGGGAAGAATATATGACCATATAAAAAGCAGTTCCCATCAGTTATGAAATTGCAATCAATATCAAAAGCCAATCGCAATGTGGCAGTGCTTCAGATCCGCCCATGAAAGCATCCTTATTACTATAAACCACAACAAGAACACAAGAACACATCATGATCTTCAGTCAGCCTAAAATTGATGACATCACTATACCATTAAACAATAAGCAGTTCTATAAAAAATGTTACTTCATTTGACGAACAAGATTCATAATTCACATTTTAAAAAGTATTGACCAGAAGCTCTATCGAAATTTTCAACGTCAAGTTTTTCGTTCCTCGTCTACATACGGCAGATGGAACATAATTATATCTCCGGTACATAACAGCATATTTTAAGTTTCCTTTAAACGTGTAAATAATCCCATTGGCACGCGTGTCTATACATACATCCATAAATTGATGCTTAAAGATAATATGCAGCCACAACTGTGTAGCTCACATGTAGGATTTTCTTAACGTTCAAAGGTCCATTCTCACAAAGGGTAAGAAAACTTTCTTTTCCAATGAATAACGTTTACGCTCAAATACAAACTGGAAATTATGCATATAGTCACTGCCTACGCTATGAAAAAAAAAACAAAACATCATAACAAGCAGTAATAAAGATTTGGAATAGACCCGAATAACGGAAGTTGATAAACAAAAAGCAGTAACAGTTTGACGCTATTTTAAAAACTCAGTAATTAAAGAGATCCTATGAAATGTAGCACTTTCTGCAAATTGCAAAGTAACATACAAAATCTTTGGGAGCCATGGTAACTGTGTCCAACAGAATAGGAGATTTATTCTGACCAAGGACAAGTTGGAGAATCTTAGATCACTGGCAATAGTGATTTCTCTACATTTTCTTAGGAATTATCTTACATCAAATCTTGAACTCTGTGTAAAACGGTAAAGAAATAATATTTCACAGTTGGAAACACCGACAACATAAGTTAGGAAAGAAGCCTCAGCATACAAAATTCTTTATACAATCGCAAAATCGTTACTGAAAAAATTCAAAAATGCCCTGAAAAGTTAGTTTCTAAGATTTTAAGTAATTACGAAAGTGTTACTGCCCATGTAATTCGTTCGTCGTTACTGTAAAACAAACTTCGTTGAATCTTTTGAACCAGAACATTTTCATCGTTCACAAACCACGATAACTACTATTAAAATGATAAAGACAAAATATAAACAAAAACATCTTTTGTATATATATATCTATATGATGACAAACTAAGAATGAATGAGATCACTGGTCACACGCCAGATCAAAAAAATCGAAATTCATGCAAATAGATTTTCACAGCGCAGCTAGAAATCCGACTTTTAGCTAGGCTGACAACAACAGAAACTTTTACTTTTACTTGTTTTTAATTAACAAGATTCTCGCTTCTTACCCAAGTGAAGCATCAGAGGACGTCGACGAATAGTCGAGTAGACGTTGTTGCTGAGGAAATTTAACTGATGACATAAAATAACTACTTTTTAATAATACATGCTTCGTGTTTTCAACTGATGATGAATCTATTGAGGAAACAATTCTATTATTCGTTGGTACTGGCAGCTGCTGACACTCTCCGTCACCCCATTCCATTTTTGGATCAATACAAACTGGACGCATGGTCTTAAACTGAAAGCAAAAGTTGAGAAAAATTAAATCAACTTTTCAAAAATATGACTGTCGGTATCATCCTAAAACAGCAAATTTCTACATATAGAATAACCTGAATATTAGGTGTATTAATATCAAATGAAACAAAAGCCACTAACAGTTGATGATAGGATATGGAAAGTATAACTTCATTATGTACTAATCTGAGTAACTAAGTATTGCAGTAAAACTTATTAGGACACTTTCACCATCGTACTTTGATATAGGAAAAAGCTCAATTGCTTCAAAATAACACACAAAATTTACATACAAGTACTACAAAAGATCATCATCTACCTTTGAATAGGATGGTGGAGGACTATGGATTCTGGCGTCACCAGTGCGTGCACGATGTCGTTGTTTTCTTCTGTTTCTAGTGGAACCTGTACCACCACCACTATGATGCAAATGAACCCGCATTCCAGCTGGTTTTACAACACCGTATGTCGACAAACTATAAATGATCAATATTGTATTTAGATCGGCACGTTCAACTGTCACTTAAATTATTTCGTAAAACTATATTTCTTTAATCTATTTATAATTCTTCAACAAATTCAAGTTCTCAATTCATACTCTTTTAGGTGATCTATTCCAAACTTTAGATGAGAATACTGAACTAAAATCACCTTGCAGCAGAAGGCGGTGGTGCAAAAAATTTTCGAGAATTCGCTTTAGCCACAGCAGCACTAATCGCGGCAAACACTGAATTCTTCTCTGAAGGATTACCATTGCGTGACTGATGATTTGAATTTGCATCGGTTGAAAACTGTGAATTTGGTGGAGGCAATGCGTTATACAACGATGATGACGCTCCAACAGAGTAGGTACGCAATTGGAACTAAAAAAAACATGAAGCTTATTTTTTGAAAGTAGCAATTATTCTGAGCAAATCACGTTATGATATAAGGGATTCTTTCAGATTTCAATTCCTTGACAACATACCTCAATCTGGGTACCATCCAGATATGCTGGCAGTAATACCCGTGCCTCAGCATTCATCGGCAGTGAACGTGCTACTGTTGCATAAGTTGAATTTTGTCCTAGTGGTTGTTGCATTGAAAAATGGCAGCAGCATACACTCACAATGATGCTAAGTGCCAAAAAAAATACAGCCAGCGGTATAATTAATTCAAACGAAGGTGCGAGAGTTGGAGCAATTGTTACTGCCGTGCCAAATTCAGCACACAACTAGAAATTCAGAAAAGCAAAAATGACTTCTCTAACGATATTTTGACGAATTGACTTTCAGATATTTTCAATAAGTTCCTAAGTTAATAAAATTTAACCTGTTTCTCTTCATCCTGACCAGCATAGCAGTTACTGATACCATTACAAACTAACTCTCGGCTAATGCATTCAGCTGGATGCAATGCAGCATTTGGTCCAAAGGTACAATCGAAATAAAAAAGCGGATTAGTGCACCGGCAGTGAGCCTCGTCTGATCCGTCAGCACAATCTTCTGCTCCTAAATAAAGTATACAAAAAATATTTGGTTCTATGATTGCTAATGTTTCTGCACAGTAAGATTCCCAAACATTATACTGGAAAAATACATAACCATTGCAAACAAGCGTTCGGGCTATTGATGCTTTCTTGTTGTCACATGGCCATTTATCAAAGGCAACACTGCTACACCAATGCGAAGATTCATCACTACCATCGGTGCAATCACGATGTCCATCACATTTCGCCATTGCATGTATACATTCTTGGCCGTCGTCACATTTAAATTGCCAATGTAAGCATAAGGCATGTTTAAAACAAGAAGTTCCACTGAAATTATGATTTTGATTTCCGAAACGCTGCAAATATAAATGATATTCTTCAACCAAACAGAGAAACCTAACCTTGGAGCTTGCAAGCCAAATCCAAGAGGACAGAGACATTCATGACGTTTCTTCGGATCTCGTGGTACTCGACACAAATGCGAACAATGTGATGTCGCACAAGTGTGATTTAAATTTATATAAAAATCCTTTTCAATGCTCCCAACTACTGTCAATGCAAGGACACGCTTGACTGGAAAAGGTGACGGCGTGTTCCATTTTAATTCATCTAAGGAAACAGTAGGAATATCATCCATCAATTCCAACAACAGGTCATCATATCTGCAATTGCAAAAACAAGAAAACTGAATCGTCATATGTCTAAAATAAATAGTAACTAAATTATAAATTAACACTGACTGGGATTCATTTTTTGCAATAATGATCAATTTTTTCTCATTGATTGGAACCATGTCAATATCCGAAGGTTGTGCCTTGATATGATGACGTACGTCTGAAAACACGTGTGCATCTCGTGACCACAGTCCTATAAACAAAGTGAATTTGTCCGCATACCATTTTCTAATGTTTATTTTTCTTCATTCTTTACAGCAATAATCAATTTATCCTAACAATTGGAAAAAATATTCCTTCATTATTCTAAAACCTATTCTATTCACAAAATATTAAATCAGTATCTTAATGAACACAACTCCAGACAGAGGTACGAATTACCTATGACGTGATGAAATTATTTTCCTGATTTCAAAAGTAATTTCTTCATGGTACATATAACATACTGAAGAAGCAAAACTGACCGTTCGCTGTCGTATAATACAAACGGTCATTGATTTGGTAAGCATGAAGTTTCACAGTATGTGTTAGATTTGGTGTTTCCCATTGTACGCACTGTCGACCATTCAATGAACATCGAACAATTACGGGAATGGAACCACCATCATCAACGTAAAAAAGAAGGCTGAAATAACTCGCTATTATATGAAAACTTCCAAAACTTGATATTAAATTAAAAAACGGAAATTAAAATGATGAAAGCATCGTAAAAATACGTACTTCAATCTGGGAAAAAGAGCAATTTGTCGAGGATAAGGAGGCCGATCCGTCACTAGAGAACGCTCCCTTCCTGATACAACAACGCCGATATATTCCAAATGATCATTGCTCTAAAAAAATAAAACAATTTCGTTATAACGACCAAATACTAAACACGTGTACACAAAGTACCTTTATACGCCACACATGAATGGATGATGCATGGCTGAGTCCATGTTCTGCACATGAAACAAATAACTGTCGACCGGCTTCATCAACTGCTAAATGGAAAAGTATTGCACAGTTTGATTGTCTCGATAATGTAATTGTTTGCGTCTAAAAATAATTATCGAGAGTAATTATCGATAATGCAAAAATAATACGAATTACGAAATACTCAATTTCTGATGAAGTTATTTTTAACCTTTCAATAACTTTGAAAGTAGAAGTGACAACAATACATACCATGGATTGTGATAAATCTGATGACCGTTTAATAACTTTGTCATCATTAGAATCAATCCAATAAATCGAACGATTTGCGGAAAATAAATCAACACCAACGGAAACTGGTATGCCAACATTTGTCACTGATAGAATTGAATAAGGATCCTGAAATCATACTGATTCATAAAATTTGAAAATCCGATTTCTTTAGAAAATTGTAGATATAGATGCGCACATCCTTCCAGAATATGTCACCGGTAACCGCTTGTTTTAGGTTGAAACGTATAAAACGACCTCGAACGGCGACCAATAGAAAGTGTTTTGGTGCTAAAATAAAGCATTTTAAAGAAATATAAGTTAATATTCTCAAAATTATTCGGAAAAATCTAACTCAGAATACAAACTCTACTTTTCTCACTTTCCATGTATTAATTTTCGTGGACAAATCTTGGCAACTTACGTAAACACCTTTCTCCAGCGTGGTCGAGAATGAAATGATCCTCGCAAAAACATTTGATACTTGCGTTGTATAAACTTCCGCCGACTGCCACACATATATCACTGCAACCACCATTGTTCTGAACACAACCATTCCAACCTGAAAGGATAGGTGATAAACAGGTTATGAAATTTCTAATCAAAAACTACATAAAAAGTTTTAACAGTACAATGAAACTGTGTTCAAGCCTTCTCGTTCGTGCTCGTATTCAACAGTCAAAGACAATTTTTGACAAACAATCCACTTGAAACTCTTCCTGCTTTGTTTTTAATAAATCCCGTCTCATCACTAATTACAAATAAGAACATTGAGTCAGTTCATACGAGTTAAACAAAACCAAGTAGTCTAACCATTTTGGAATTTTCTTCACAAAACAAACAAATCGTCCACCTTTATTTATCTGTGTATGTGCAACAGCAAGATTCGTAACATGGCTGACGCCATCATGCAAAACTGTTAATGTGTGACCGGTATATAGATCAATAGTATTTCTATTCATATTGGCAATGTATATTTGTCGATTATAAACAGTTAATGCAGCAGGTAATAAATGCTCATTATATAGTAAGCGAGCACGACTTTTCCCTGCAAATGACTTTGTTCTACTTCGAAAAATTCTCTGCAGGCATGGCTTGAAATTAATTTTCATAACAATAGTGAAAACAATAACAGTTGTCAACAAATTTAAACATGCATAACTTGTTGCAGATAACTAGAGGATTTTTTTTTTCATGATAGGCTCCGTTTGATGCCCGTTGATAATGTAGAAGAAAAAGAAAATTTTTGGTACTTTGAAATGTACATTACAACTTACCGAAATATCTCAAATGAATCGATATCATTACGTAATAGCAGATCTGATACGATACAAAAATTCAGAAATGTATCTCCATCTGGGGAGACGAAAAACATACCACTGAAATCAGAAATAGAAACTCCACCTCCTCCTTCGTCTAGTTCTGACCACACTAACAATTCAGAATCAAAATCAATCGCAAGTGCATTAACTGTGTCTAGCTGTTGAACAATAACTTGGCCTCCTGATTGCTCGCCATGAAGAGGTATCTTCTAATTATATAATGCTTAGTAAAATGTGAAGAAGGAAATCTGAAGATTGTCGAGAACTTCTCGAAACTATTTTTAACTACAGTATTTATCATATAACCAAACAAAATAATTAAACTAGCAAATCATATGATTAATAAATTTCTTCATGATTCATTATTGCTAATGCAAGAAAACTTAATATTTTCTGTAGTTGGCATATTTTTATTATAAAAACTGTTTTATAAAATTTGTTCTGTTTTGCTATTTTGCCATCTTTGTGAACCTCTTTATTGCAAATTAACCCACCTTTTTGTGAATGTATTTTTTAATTACTGCACAAGCTTTGCTAAGGGCTTCTATGTGCTGTATTGTTTACGATTGTACAAAAGTTTGTCGGGAGTGTATTGCTGGCCAAGGTTTCATGATTTACGATTATACAAGAGGTTCTTGGAGGTGTAGCTATTGACCTAGGGTCACGATTATCCTTCTTGACTAATTGCTTTTACTATCTGTATCAGTTCTGAATAAAGTATTGGTGTTCACTCAGCTGTACCACAATTCAACGGTGTTCAGTCAAACTCAAATAACTTATTTGTCTGTGAATCCTCAATTCAAAAATTTTCACGACAAAGATGTTTTTAATTAAATCTTCAAAGAATCTTTGAAGAATTAAGGGATAATTAACAAACAGATAAGAATCATAGTACACAACATTAATAAACAAATTAAAAAAAGGATGAATGTATAATATTCAAACTTACATTTATAGTGATGTTTTGTCGGTTATAATAATTAACAAAAACAAGAAATCGCTGGAGTGGATGGATAACTAAATGCCGAGGATCAATATTTTCCCATGCAATTGTACGATGACGACGTCCGTCGCCACGAACCATCTCAATTCGATGCTGCTCCATGTTACACCTTTAAAACGATTTTGTGAAGAAGGCCAACATAGTAAAAACATGCCACCGATATTTTGTTTCTGTTTCGTTTTTTCGAAATTCTATCTATCTCGTACTTACCCTTTTTAACTACTACAGTGATGGTTTTCAAAGAAGTAATTTCTAGAAGAACCCGAAATCCCTTAGATATTTGATAAGATGTTAAATTTCTACATTTCTTATACAAGAAGATCAGCTATCTACCTAACATGGTGGATAAATTTTAGAAAGCGAGCATATAAACTCAATAACATCGAAATTCGATTCAAAGATGGCTGATCTCTATGAAGGCCGATAAAGATTATGAAAAGAAATTACTCCTGTTCTGTATTAAAATTAACAAATTTCTTCAATCTCAAAACACTGTCACTGTCTAACCAATAAATATTTGAAGTAATCCAATCCACCGCAATATAATTCACCGCGCTTCCTTCATACACAGTTTCCAAACCAGACCCGTTAAAAAAAGCGCTACGAAGCAGTGAACGAATAGAACGACCACGTCCTTCTGATGACCAAAAAATTCTCTGGGAATTCTAAAAAACATGGCGTTATTAACATAATTTGACAAATGACTATGAAAGCGCATAACATGAAAAATTTTGACGGATATATTAGGAAACAAACCAAAAACAACTGAATAACAGAACATAGAATGATATAATTGTGAATCTCTTTCAAAATAGTCAATAGGCTATTTCATCAGCAAACGAAATATCACGTTAAGATAAAGTTATGTTACTCATAACAAGTAACAACTGCGCTAGTTACTTGGTTTATATCGACGCTGACTGGAGCTGATGTCATATCAGCAATATTGATCCGGTGATTATTAGCTGCAGCTGCTTCCAATGAAATTCTCATAATGTTATTAGCTGTGTTCACTGCGGGACTTTGCGTATAAATCAGAAACGCAGCGGGCATTATGCATGTTGTGCTGTCTGCTTGCAACTCATAGCCAATCGGACAAACACAACTTCTTTCGCCATTTGGTCTGCAAGAAACGTTTCGTAAGCTGTTTACAAAACAATCTTTATGTTCACCGATTTACATTAAAAAAATCAATTTAACCAAATCAGCTATGAAGGTTTGCCGGATATTGTCATTTTGAAAGATTCTGATGGGATTTTTTTGATAAAAAATAAAACAAAAACAAAAGCTTTATAAAAATCTGTGATAAAATCTGCATTACTTCAAAATTATATTTAAATCCACAAAACTTACAGTTTGACACAAATATGCGAACATCCGCCATTACTTGTCTGACATGGAGAAGTGCCTTCTGGAATATGACTCAAACTAACTGCTCGAATACCCATTTGACCAAAAATAACAGAATCAGATACCACAGACAACTGTACATTAAAAAAAGATTCATTGTGCCGAGGTACACGAAATACCGATATCTTACGACCGTATAGTGAATTGCAGTATAAAGAGTTACCTGCAAATGAAAATCTTATCGAATTCTATAAAATGTGCCCTATTAGATATGAAGACTTTATAACTTCGATTGTGCACAATACTCTAATCGGCATGCACGATCAAAAAGGAAACACCATATTTAAAAAAATAAAGTATGAAACTACTGTATTTATGACATTGTGAATTGAGACTCAACGACTCCAACTCCATCATTCTTCATCAATTTTTGATAAAACAGATGATAGAACTTTGTCTACACAACATACCTAATATAGTAAGTGAATAGGGATGATTCACACTTTCTGAGAACACTTTAACATCCAGCTCTCCATCAAGAGCTACCGATTTAATGAACGATCGACTTCCTTCTGCCCAATATAGCCGTTTATATCTTGTATCAACCACAATTCCATTGGGCCAGGCATCTTTCTCCAGCGATACCTGAATATTTATATAGATATACAAATGATCTAAGTTGCTGATATACAACAGAAATGATAAGTGCAGAATTTTGAAGTAAAACAAAAACATACAAGCACTCGTCTGTGTGAGCCATCTAGCCATGCTTTCTCAATACGACTCGTACTTTCGTGCCAATCCGAAAAAAACATGTAGCCACCATCTGGATCCAATGCTAAACCACGTGGCTGTTTCAATCCGTGAGATATTACTACCTGTCGTCCTTTGCTAGATAAGCTTTGCATCTAAATATAAAGGAAATTTTTTACGCAAATTTTAATTACAATACAACGATTGAAATGAAGTCATCAACAAAAGAAACCTACAATTACGAGGCGAAGACAGCAAAAATGCAGATACCGTAGAAACATAGTTAAGTTCAAGAAAACCGAGAACAAACTACTCTTAGCAGTCGATACAAATGACGGATGGTCTAATTGACAAGTGAAGTGAATAACAGATAACAATATTTGACTTCCTAATTACTTTACAAGATTTTTAAAGTAACGAAAGATATTCACTATAAAACAAGTGCATCAAGAACCTTGATTTGTGCAACGTTACTATCTAACCAATATAGATTGCGGTTCAACCAGTCAACAGCCAGAGCATCGGAAACTAGCTTATCGGAGTCCTCAACAAAAACCTGAAAACAAAAAACATCAACGTTTTTCAGCAGTAACCGAAAACCAAAATAAGTATCATCAAAAACATATATATTCATATTAATTCCGTAAACTTGAAGAATTCCAATAAATTTGATAAAGAAATAACCTCCATTCCTGTACCATCTGGGTTACAACGACGAATAACACCCATGTCTCCGTCAATCATGAATAGTTTCTTGTCGATTGGGTCAAAATCGATATGCACAACTTTAGTATCACGTATCTCAGATGCCGCGTTTGGAAGTGGTAGAGGTGTGTGATGTGCTGTATCTAAGGAAATAAAAATCAAGCCTGACGTCGTTGCCACATATAGTAAACGTTCTATCCCTAAAATTTGTAGAAACCGAAATAGCAATCTGGAATATTTTCCAACATAATTTATATCAACTTCACAAAGTATCATAAAGCACATAAAAATTTGAAAAAAAATGGACAAAATCATATCATCTCATCATCTCAAAAAAAGATAAGTTTTTGAATTTACTCTAATATCGGGTAAAAATGCGGCTCGGACTGCGACGTAGCGTTTCAGACTTCGCGAAATTATTCCAAAATTCATCACTCATAAATGTATATTACTATCATATGAAGTGGTTTGATGAGCCATAGAAATAAAGAATAATGAAAATTATCAGTCACCATTAGGTGAACAAGTTAAGCGATCTTGAAGAAGACGCACTCCTACCGGACATAGGCAAGACCGCCAGGGTGCACCAGGAATCAGTACGCAGATGTGTGAACAGCCACCGTTTCTTGATTTACAAGGATTCAACGACCGCCCTGAAATAAAAGAAAGAACATTTATGATAAAATACCTTCCAGAGCGATGCTTTAAAATTTTTTAGAGTGCATATCGAGATATTTTAATCCAAACAATAATGATGATTCAAATAAACCAGCTTTACAACCTGGAAATACTTAACCATTCAAGAATATAATATACAGAAACCTACTTAGTGGTTGAACATGTTTATCAGATACAACCAGAGCTTCAACACCACTTGAATTAATCACTTTACGAGTCGTACGATCACAGTTCGCTTTCTCACATACTGTTATACCGGAATCCTGATTTGTCACTGACGTCCATATCAAGTAATCCTTAATTATCTTTATATTAAAGCGACGACACAGGAAAAGCCAGAGTTTTACAGCTCCAAAATATTGATAGGAAAGATATTCGATTACAGAAACTTTATATGGCTTATGACGTAACTTAACAATCAAGATTTCTTTACAGGATTGAACGACTTTCGAATCAACTACATACACTGAACACATCAAGGTAGAAGGCGTTGACTTTACTGGCAACTGCTCGGCACGATTCACGATCATATAGTGAACAGCTCCAAATTTGCGAATCATCCAGTGATGTTCGAGTACGAACATAATACAACATTCGACTTGTCTTAAAAAATAAATGAATTTAGAAGAAAGAATAATTAAAATCGAGAGGCGAACTTTATCCTTAACTGTAGGTATTCTGACAATTAACACTGCAACAATTTCATTTCTCAATCAAATGACATATGGAGAAAACAAATTCCAACTAGGATTATAACCTTTTATTAGATTAATACTTCTCGTGCAGTATATGGTGAACTTATTACTTATTACTATCGTCAGATGTGTTAGAATGAATGACCAGATCAATCCTACAAACGTATCTAAAAAAATTTTTATAGAAATTTATAGCCACAAATTTTTGAAAAGTGGGTTTACCTGTTCAAGAGTAAGAGCAGATGTAGCAACCGCTTCAGTAGTATCATCTTTGAAACAATGAGGATCGTGATGTTGACCGTCCATCCACGCTCGTTCAATACGTTTATGCACACGATTCAACCAGTACATATATCTAAAAAAGCTGGATACACGGGGGCAACAGATTTCAACAACAACAAAATCTGCTTGAATTTAAAAATGTTGCAAACTGATTGAAAAGAAATTCGAATGAACAGCGAGCACTCGATATGCAATACTCTCGAAATATGATTTTTTAGTGGGTTGTACAATAATAATTAGAACAAAAGTATTACCCATCAACTGGGTCGAGCACGAGAGAGTGAAGAGCATCAATTCGAGAATTCTGGTTTTCAAAACTGGAATGCAATGCAATAGCACAACTAGTCTGTCCATCCAAAGGGCATATTTCAATGCGTCCAGCATTATGTATACTGGCTGTTTCAACACCGACGTATCTTAAAAATGTTTCTATTGAAAAAATCTTGCTTTAATTGCCTAGAACATAGGCTTTTTAATATAATTTTACCAATGCACTTTAGTCATATCAATTTTCACAAGCTTTATTTCCTTGACTTTAAAAAATATAGCTAAGAGATTTTTTCATCAAGAAAGTTGCCTTTTCATCTAAACTTTTATGAAGTTGAGCGAAAATGCCAAAGCAAGACGTTTAAAAACATTAATTTAGATTTATGACCACCTAAATGGTCATTTTGTGAAGGTAAGCATTTTACATCCATTCACATGGCCATTTCTAGAATGCATTATGGGAGAGATGTTTTGAGCTTAAGGTTCAGCTGGTTAAATATTTTTCAAATATGTCTTTCCTCATGATGCAACAACTTGAAAAGCGCTAGTATCAAAGTATAAAAAGCAGACTAATTTTTACAATTCGAAATACATCGAATATAAGAAAAATTTAGAAAGATGCATACAGTTTGCCAGTTACCCAGTCGACAGCAAGCGAAGTGATTGTTTCTTCAGCAACACCACTATTGCGATGTATGTATGACGGAACTGTATTATTATCACCCAAAGCAATTACGCGAATGTTACCACTAGATGAACGGAGCCAGCTTTCCATATAAGCCAAGATGTTCTGCAATAAGAATTGCTTACATTGAAGTGCTTATATTGAAGATATTGGTTTGTAATAACTGCAGATCGCGATTAAATGTTTTTCAAAATATATTTCAACATTATAAAAACTAGTGAAGTCATAAAATGCACACCAGTAAGTAATGAACAGTGAAATGCAGTATTTTTCTGCACTACTTTAACCAGTGAAAAGAGGAATTTTTCTCGAATGAAACATATATCACGGATCATTAAAATATTAGATGATGTATAACACCTCAAACTTTCTCTTCATTGATTAGTAATCAAAAGTAAAGTCACATACATAGGGAATGAAACACATGTACACTTAGTTAACTGATAAAGAGACCATTAACAGACTTAGGCATTGTTGATACGACGAATGGTATAACTATATAAACCTCGCCCTCCCTTCCGGTTGATTTCAAAGAAATATAATAAATTCAAACTCTGCCAACATCCAACGCGATGAGAACAGGAAACGATTCATCAATACCAGAAACAATTTCTGTCGCTGATGTGACCGTAATTTTGTCCATGTCCAGAGTAAGTTGCGTGATGGTCTTCCGTTGTCGAGCTAATATTGGGACTTTTGTTAAAAGTGCTAAAAAGCAAAAAAAAGGTTGTCTGATATAGTCATATTTCAGATGACTCTGACAAATAAGCATTTTGCTTCCAATGCAGCAAAATCACTCTTCGCTCCTTCGAATACTTCAGTTTGGTTTCTTCTCATGCAGTGGAATACAGATGAAATCAAACAAATGGTTGCATTTTTCATTTGGATCCTCACGATATATTTAAAAAGACAAAAACCATGGGATCTCTTAGAAGGAATAATAAATAACCTCGTTCGATAAGAGCATAATACAAAGCGATCGCAAAGAAATTTGCTTTCATGTCACTTCATCGGCCATGAAATTCACTCTTTAGCTGTTAAAGCTAGAGACTGAAAAATGCGATATGTAAAAGAAGAGAAAGTAAGTTATATCATAAGCAAATTCATGACTTGTACTTGAATTTAGAAGACCTCCGTATAGCTTTAGTTCGGGTTCATTCGAAAGTTGAAAAAGCCAACACTTACATTACAGATTACAGACTGACTGACTGACATCCCAGAATCAAACATAAAGCCTTGATATGTCAAGCTGTCACATATACAAGCGTTAAATTCCTCCATACCTCAATCACCATAGTCTTCACACAGATTATTCATGTTTGCCTTCACCTTCTAACATCTTCTATTTAGCGGTGGCACAACTTTTGGTCACAAAGTTGAAAGTGATGGCTGTCAGTCCAGAGAGTCAAGCAGGTTGACAATCTAAGCCATGCTACTTTAACTGCAAATTCATTATCACAATGGATGAAATTAAGGATTTTCAAGTAATTTTTAAATGATTAGTTCAGTACTTTCTTTCCACTGCACGACAACCTTATTCATTTTTATATGGCTGAAAGGGTCAAGTGTTCCTTAGATATCAAAATAATTCTTTTCTCTTCCAGGTAATTTCAGTAAAAAAAGGAAAAACTTCCTTCAAACTTATTTTATGGTTGTTCAGTCAGAATTTTTGCTTGCAAGAGAGAAAATATGTTTATGGATAAAATAGCGTGCATGACATAATAAGTACTCATTTACCTCTGAACTGAACATCTCAAACAATAATAAAGCTATAGCAACAACAAAATAGCTGATAATAGCAACAACTTTGTCTTGATATAAATTATGTGGAATCAAACACACACTGCGATGGATATTTTCTAAAAAAATCACTGAAATCAAAACCTTGTTTAACACTGCTGTGTAAACATTGGTTCAACTGTCTTGAAATTTTTGAAAAATTTATTCAGCCTAAATACTTTTCAAACTAAACAGATGCGAGGATTCTTTCACAGAAATTTATATGTTCTCAAACAAAAGCACAACTTTATTAATTTGTTAGCATACGTATATCATTCATTAAATGTAAGAATTAACTACTCAACTAATTCCCTTATAATAAGGATATGTTTTCATGATTAAACATTCAAAAAAAGAACTAATAATTTATTGGTTATTTTATCCGTCTTCTGGCACATTTGTGTTCTTGGTTCTAGAATGTTCTGTTCAGAGAATCTTCTACTTCTGCAAGTTGTCAGCTGATGAAAAAGGATAGTGCAACACTTCTATTGTCTTAGTTCCGCTATCTGCAAATATTTTACACTGTAACATATGGTAAATGAAGATGTTAGCCTCTCCGATGAATTCCGATGGATTTTCAGGAATGAAGAATCAGCAATTTTGAAGTATGAATATTATGATAAAATATGGATGCCGAAAAGACATATGTTCACATGGTATATCCATTAGTTTTATCACTATAATATGATCAGAGTGTTGAAGGAGATAATTGATATCACAACCGATGCAAAGCGGAGATGCACTACAGTAATGGCAAGAAAGACTGCATTAATTTTTGAATGGATTGAATAGGAATACGATAGAAAATCGAGCTTGGAGTAGTAAAGGGCATTTATTTGATTATGAGATTTTTGCATAATTAATGTGAAATTCTCATCATAAAATAGTAAATTAGAACTATTAAAAATAATCAAACCATTAATATGTATATCTATTAGTTTTATCACTATTCGAACTACCTTTACTGATATTTTAAATAATACCTATCAAAGATTATGTTCTTTTATATCACATTTATTCTTCTTCATATATTATAGTCAAAATCCCTTCTATACAAATCCTAGCAAAATTTGTTTCTAAAAATATTAAAAAGAAATCATATTTGTTTTATTTAAAGATGCTAAAAAGAAAAATATCTGTAACCGTATGGGGAATGGAATTTCAAATACTATCGATTTCGAATGCGGATAAGTAACAGAAAATGATGGGGTTGAAATGGACAGAGGAAAATGTGATTAAGTATATAAATATATAAAACTTACCGAGCTCTTCTGGTTTATCACTTATTTGATGCTCTTTTTCGTTTGTTCTGTTATCATCAAAAGAGGCTTTTGGATCTGCACTTGATTTTCTCGTCAGTTCTTTTCTTTCCACTTTTTTCTTCATTTCAATAACTGAATATAGATAGATAGATGCTCATTTCTATTAAATAAACTCAAAGTTAACATTGGTAATGATAATAATATCCGTACAGGTTCTCATGCTTTTGCACTTCTTTTCAGCTTCCACGACAGCTTCCATGACGACCACACTGCCTATCAAAAGTTCCAGTTGCCCTTTGAAGATATGAATTGGCCAGTATCTTGCAGCTAGCCTTGCCTTCATGCATGCTTCTTTTCTCAAGTTTCTAAACCGTAAACAATTTTGGAATTTGTTAATTACGAACAATTTTTAAAAAAAATATTTAAATAACATTAAAATATTTTACAAAAGTCTGAAAAGTAGACCAAAGATAAGGACAAGTAAGAGAAAATGGAGAAGATTAGTCGAGTGATAAATTAAAAAAATAATGAAAAAGCTAGCAGGAAAAAATTAGTTATGTCTGAGATCCTAAAAAAGATCTTTAGAAAGGAAGATAGACTGATTAATATCGGCGTAATAAAAAGCAGGCATTAAACATTATTTGTTTTGAAGCAAAAATTTTTAAAAAAGCATCAACTGATAGCAAATATAGATTTTTCCTTAAGGAAGTTCTGGTGATTATATCAGCAATTGCAGAAAATCTCATAAACTGACGAATATCATTATATCCTGAAGTAAACTGCGTGAAAAACTTTAGGATTATATCCTCGGTAACGCGAAAAAGGTAATACTAATTTACATTCCTATCTAGCAGATAACCGGACGTTGGAAAAATGACAGTAAAGATCGGAATTGGGGATTTAAATATGAAATCATGTGCATTTCAGCAAAAGAAATCATTGTCAAGACAGGATAACAAAGTAGCTAGCGAAACCTATGGAACCAATCAGAATAGATTAACTACACAACAATGGGGCTAGCCTCTCGAAGAACCACATACGAAGGAAATATTTAATTAACCTTTAGTTTTTTTGAGTCAAAGCCGAGGCGACAAAGCATAAAAT
>JABVXU010000743.1:0-22728 GCA_013365365.1 Cruorifilaria tuberocauda
TATTGAAAGTATGGTAATAAATATTTTGAACGAAAAGGTATCTTAATCTTGAAATGTTTTCAGGAATATTCTTGGAAATTAAATTGTTATAAAATTACGGAAAAAATGATTTATCCAAATTAAATTAGAGCTAAAACGGAAAAAAGGATCTTTCTTACTGTGGAAAATATGCTAGTAAAATTCAGTTATTAATTCTTATTGAATTAATTAATGAATTTCATGAAGGATAAAAATAAAATTCAAGACGAAAATATCTTATGCTATTGATATTTTATTTTTTGAATTGATAAATTATAAGGAGAAAAAGGTGAATGAGCATTCAATACTTCAATTGCATGAACCAAATATATTTTTGCATTATCGAGTTAAAAATTAATATTTAAATAATTTATAAGGTGATCTTATTTCTCCGGTTCTATTAAAACACTTGTGCAATTACTTTCCGGTTTTCCGTATTTTATATTATCATTCTGTTTATTGCAGATATCTTTCTCTTTTAGACTCCAATAAATATTACATAGAATTATAAATATCTCAAAAATTTTCTTATCCCTAAAATTGATCTAGCAAAAATCTATGCTAATTTTTAAAAAAGCTAATTTTACATGAAATGTTTTCACCGATTCATTTATCATAAATTATCAGTGAAATGATGCATGTTAAATGAATGAATGCATTTTTGTGCATGCATGCATGATATGTACATAATCATGTATTTGTTATCATAATATTAAGGGTTTAGTTGAAGAAGATAAAATTCCGAAAAACAATAAATATCAAAATTCAAATAGCCTGATTTGAAATTAATAATTTTGTTGTTTAAAATGCAAAAAAAAAACATGGCGCTTTAACAAAATTTATTGCCAAAAATAAACATATTTTATGTGATATATCAAATATGAAAGTTATCATTCTGTGAAATGATTCAGACATTTAAAATGTGTTCAATTTGATGGAACGTTTACCGAATCGGATGAATTCATTCTTTCGTTTTTTGAAACTGAAAATAAATTATAACTTACATTGCTAAATTTAACATTTTACACTTAAACTTAATATCATTAACTTTTTTTTTCCGAAATCGTTTGCCAAAACTATGGGACATAATATGATTGCAAAGGTTAACAATTACTAAAGCAAAGATTTCAGTGTAATGTACGAAATTATACTTATAAGCAATCTGAATGAAAAATATCAATTTCAAATTACATAGAAGCAAAAATTATTTATACTTATGAAAAGTAATTAATTAACAAAAAAGAAAATAAGTGCAATCGAATTTCAAAGAGAGAGAGAGAAAAAAAAGGAAAACAACGAAGCCATCATACTTCATGGAATCAGCTCGCTTTCCAAAGCGAATAAATTCATTTTTGCGTTTTTCAGCTCCAATTGGTTCGTTCATCAAATCGTCATTAATCCTCATCCCTAAAAGAAGTAAAACTTGATTTCAAAGTTTTGATTAATTACAGAATTATCAAGTAGCAGATACGTATTGTCCCGATTGTTCTAGAAATTATATGATAAGAAATTTGTTGTTGTTTTTTTAAATTGATAATTTCAAAATATTATGCTTAACAGTAAATATTTATTAAACGAGCCTCAATATGAACCTTAGAAATGAATGGAATAAACAAGAAACTTGACCAAACTTGACAAATAAAGAAAAAAAAAATCCTGCTTTATCCTGTCTTATTTGTTGTGATTGAGAAGATTAGTATTTGTTATTATTTGATTTTTCATACTTTGTTTTTTTTTTTGGTATGCCTTATTTGTTATTGTAAAGAGAAGAATAACCACCAAACAAATAAGAAGGATAAAGACAACCTGAAAAAAAAACCTCCTCACAATAAGAATCCGGTGTAGGAGGAATATTTAAAACATGAGTCAAACTATCAATTACATTATATTTTATCAATTATATCATTTAAATGCGATTGATTAAATTTGATTTTCGTTTAGATTTTTAGGTTACATCAGATACGATACATTTTAGCTATTCCTTCAGTTGAAAATTTCAATAAAAATAAAACAATGAAACTTGAAAAGTAAAAAAAAGTCTTCGCAGGACTAAAAGTTCGATTATACAACTCATATATTGCATCTTAAATAGATTTAATTCAAAATTGTTTAACAAAAAAGAAAATAAAAAAATAAAACGAAAAAAAAGGCAAGAAATAGTTTATTAAAAATGCTTAATGGATAAAAAACATCTTTGAATTTTTTGATATTTGAAAAATTTGAATCAGAGTGATGCAAAAAAAAAAAGTTCTTACCTGGATGTGGCATAGAGCTATAATCAACCAGCGATAGCTCCTGGAAAAATTAAAATTATTCGGATAAAGTAGCATTAAATAAGTTACTGAATTTATTTTATTTTTATTTTTCAAAAATTTTTTTTGAACAAATACAAGTTAAAAGATAATGATTTTGAAAAGTTTAACTTAATTGAACTATTTCAGGTGTGAATTCAAATGATGATATATTATCATTTCACTTTTCATCTCATATCCTCCTTTTAACTAATTCCTAGTTGCTACGAAAAATTCTTCATTTGTCCTTTCTTAAAGCAAATTAAATCAATAAGCTTAAACATATCAGCTAATATTTAAATTTAAGTAAGGTTTTTAAGTAAAATTTCATTTAATAATTTTTATCAATAAGAAAAAAATTAAAGCGATTTTTCTACCATTTAAGATTTTGAAAATATCACAAAATGATATCATTTCATATTTTAAGAACCTTTTTTTCCATCTTATCCTAGAATGTAATTCCTGGACGCATATATAAACACCGCCGGTATGAAGCATTTTTGTAAAACTTAAACGATAAGAATAATCCTTAAAAATAATCCTTTAATATTATCACCTAAAATAGAGCTTGCGAAGAATTAAATTATTCAGAAGGATCGTGTAATGAATACTAAATACTTGATAGTTATATATTTTTCACTTTACTTCTTTTCTAATTTCAACTTTAAAAATTATTTGAAATTATAATAAAGACTAATCACAGAATACATGATCAGATATCACATATTTTTTCCAAAATAATACGAAATTATCAGTCTTGATATCAGATCTTTAACTTAACTCAAAATTCAAAAATCAAAAATAGAATGAAAAGCAGTAATTCATTAATATATTCAACAAGTAAGATTTATTTAAATTCTCAATCATAGGAGGATAAATTTAACATACATTTATCAGTTTTATTAATTGAATAAATGAACACAGAAGAAGAAGAAGAAGAAAAGAATAAAATTTTTAATTAAAGTTTTATTTGGAGAAAAAAAAACGTAACTAACATCATATAATGAATCATGGACAGGTAGATGAGGTGCTAATGGTAACGGTAGCACATGTTGTACCAAAACCATAACCAAAAGCACTTGAATGAAGGCATTGGTAACAGATGATGTGATAAATGTCATTCTCATTGAATAAATATCACAAACAATTTGAGATAAAACGATACTGCGGATATATTAGTTTTCAAAAATGATCTTATGAAAATTACTTGTGGGAGTGTTTTAAGTTATTAGAACGTCAATAATAACTTTAAAGAACTCCACCTTTCAATTTCATCCCACCTTTTTCCAATCATACCTCTCTTTCCATACTTCTTCCTTTTTCATCACTCATTAAATGACACTTTTTTTCTGAAATTCAATGAAATCATTGCTATTAATATAATTATTATTTTTACATCCATTTAACTGAAAAATATTATCCATCATTTTATTTCATTTTTTGAAAATAATACTCGTAAGCTTTCATCATATCATAACTTTTTGCTAATCCATCTATGCTAATAAAAATAATCTATTATTATTGTTTATGCTTTTTCAGTTAGTGAAATGAAAATTAAATCAACCTAAAATGATCTAGAAGGAAAATTTTTTCAAAACTCTTTTCTGTCGAACTATGTGGATGATTCTTTCATTGTTTGATAAATGATGCGTTTGCATTTTTACAGTTTTGAAATTTAAATTGAAATGAAAATTATAACAATTAAAAATTACAAAATTAAATTATCTAAAAGATGATGATTTGATGAAAAATTATCATTTAGTGGATAAATTTTCACTGCAATTTTCCTGTTAATTGTAATTGTGATTTGAAAAATTTTAATCAAATCAAATATTCACATCAGATTATCATTAATGATAACTCTGCAAGAATTGTATTTCATTAATGATTACATTTTTGACGCATCAAAAATATCAAGAGAAAAGGGTACAATCAAAAACAGTACTGATACTGATAAACCAAAAATTAGTTTATTGCAAATTAAAAAAAAAACGAGCGAAATTTCAATACAGCTATGAAAAACATAACTATCTACAGATTTCCCGTAAAATGGATACTGATATGATAATTGAAAATGCAAAAGTTGTAGAGAAATGCATTGTAAACAGAACCTATTCTACTACCTTTACACCTATCAAGGTAATAACGTTATTTCATATCTAATCATCAAGTTGAAAGAGTTTAAAAGTTAAAAAGTTAAAGAAAAAGAGATTGACGAATTAATTCTCCAGTCTTGGAATGAATCCGGTTGATTCATTCAGAATTTCTAATTATGATTATGAAAATTGATTATGAAAATATTATGAAAAATTTCAGATTATGAAAATTTAAATACAGTAAAAGAGACAAATTACTTTCATAGTAATTTAAATACAGTAAAAGAAATTTTTCAATCAAATACAAAATTATATAGTAAAAGTGAATCTTATATTTTGTTAATCTTGTTAAAAATTATATTTCTTTATTAGCATAAATTTTCAGATTAATTTCTTATTTGAAATTAAAGATTTAAAAGGCTTAGATTAGAATATCTTCCGTAATATATGGAATAATTAGCTTTCTTGAAATCGGAAGATGTGGCAAATGTTTAATATTATCACTTAAGGCTTGCGTGTTACCTCCTTTTTACTTTTTTATAAAACTTTTACTTTTTAATATTCCGTTTTTAAATGCAAAAGTTGATCTGTGGGTTTAATTTGAATTAAAATTGGAAAAAATTCAAATAGCTATCTTTTCTAATTATGAAAATTGGTTAGAGAAACTATTTGCTAACTGTTAAAATAATTAAGCATTAAATGCTTAAATTAGTGATATTAAAAAATTACTTTGCTTAAAATTACGAAATAAATGAACGATTGAAGTAAAAAAATTGACAAATATCAAATTTCAAGAATTATGTTATCAAATAAAAATAAACAACATTAAAAACATTTAATAAATGATCTAAGGATGAAATTGTTTCTTCACACACTCCTCAACTTATTTTATACTTCCAAAATTGCTTATTATTAAGCCTTCCATAATTTTTTCTCAAACATCCTAAAACATCCTAAAAGCATACTTAATCGGAAAAAAGTAAATATTTCCATTTAATAATCAAATGGCACGCATTTTTTTTTCTTTTCTGAACACGAATTTAAAACTTTGTTTATATATAATTTTAGGTAAATAAAAGTGATTTTTTTCAAGTGAATAATGTCTAAAAACCGATGCTTAAGATTAAAAACTCAATTGATAAAATCAATCCTTATTTATCTATCCTGAAACCGGAATAAGACGAGTTGTTTTAATATGATCATAAAGAGCTGAGACATTATTATTGCATGTCGACACCTGCCCAAGTCTTAACTTTATTATTCAGTTGGTCTTGACGGGATTTTTGTTTTTATGCTACCGGATGTGATTTTTCGGATGTCCCAGGATATCTTTTTTATCAGCAATTCAAAATTTCCGTTTCAGGGAATAATCCATGAATGAAGAATGTGACGTGTTGGAAAGTACACTTAAAAAATCGACTTCCAATTATTGCACTTCATTTGATGAACTTTTGAAAAGAATTTCGAATTTGAGGCGAAATCAGTTTACCTTTGGTTAGTTTCATTTATTTTCTGGAAAATATCATTATTTAATACATTATTTCTTGATTCAGATCGTATATTATCAAGTATCAGATAGTTCATTTTAGCGCATAACGTAATTTCTTGTATTTCATAATTAAGCAAATAGTAGTATTTTTGGTTTTTGTTATGATTGCCAGTATGTGATACGTATGCTAAGGATATTATGAATGTGAATGGTTGAAATTCAAAGGAAGAGTGGAAGTGCCGAGTGGTACAATCAATCAGAATTCAACGTTATTTATCTTATACGATTTATTTCTCGATTGCAGATAAGGGTTTTGAAGTTATCTCAAGTCATGAACGTAAGTGGTCCAAGCTTTTTGCTGATTTTATTGCTGGAAACGCTTATTGTGATGCAAAAAATTGTGCTGCACACAGTGATGATATGCTGTGGTACGTATCTATGCAGCAAATCAGTGGAGATTTTTGCATTGGTCAGGAAGTAAGTTTCATGTGACTTTTTCGTTTTAGTTTTAAGCAAGATGAAATATAAGTATAACTGAGTTTATGCCATAGCACTAGCTTGGCTGCTAAGAATATTAATTTTTACGTCCATTCACTTCACTAGTAGATCATACTGTATATATCTTTGCAGAAGTGAAGTTTTTTTTATTCTGATTTATTTATTCATTTTTTGATGTTAACATCTTGGTTTGCCACATATCAGTTAGAAAAATTTGCGAAAGGTATGGAATGATTAATTATGGATCTGTATATTGTACTTATGTTGTAGATGCAATGTTTTGTTTTTTATTTAGGGCTGTCTACTTCAAGTATATAGACGTCAAAGTCCAAATAAACCCTTATGCAATGATCCTTCGATAAATTGGGAGGAAACCGTCTGTTTAAACCTCATCCTTCAACAGGTAAATTTCATCGAAATATCATACATATAAATTTGGAAAATATTTGATACTCTTTTACGCATGATGCAGAAGGGAGTTTCTTTTTTGTGGAATAAATCGTATTTCAATTATGATAATGGAAATCTGATCTGTATTGGGCATAAAATTGGCAGTATTTGCAACTGATGTTCCATGTTTCTTGTAAGTCTATAAATGATAAGTTTTTAAAATTGAAAATTAGTTTGGTCGGTATGTAGAAAAGAAAAATAGTTTCTGCAGAATCTGAAGAGATATATTTCAGTTGGATTTTCAAGTCACTTGTGCGGTTTGTATTAAAACTAGTCCGCAGAACTTGCAAATTTTGCGTAAAAATTGTCAAGTAAGGTTTTCTTCTACATTTGTATATTACAGGTATATCGGAATTTAAATCTTTATGCAGAGTTTTGTTCTGACGAAGTATCCACTGTTGTATGATTGCTCATAGCTAAATAAGCGATCAATTTTCAGCGAGTATACCCATCACCAAGTAAACGACGGATGGATAGCAAAGGTGAATGCGAAGAAATCACTTATCCAAAAATTTATTTTGCGATAGATGACTTTGAACAGGTTTGTTTCTCTTTGATTTTCCAAATTTTTAAGTTTATTAGCTTCATGAGATTAAGAGAATGGATTTCTTTTTTTTTCACATCCAAGGTTAATTTCGACGTCATTTTTAGATCTTTAGTGATGTAGTTGTTCGTGATGGTGAATGCGTTTGCGTTGAATTGGTAGCGAAGGATAGATGTAAAAATTATGAGGCTGTTGTTTTTCTCGGTTCAATTCGATACGAAATCTTGAAGCAAGCATATGATTCAAGAGTATGTTGGATTTCGCTTTTATATTTGTTATTTTCAATGACTATCATACTTTCGCCTTGTACTAGTATAATGGAAAATTTTTTTCTATATTTAGGCATCTTTCACTTGGCAGTGGACACAGAAGTTCATCACTCCGAATCAGCGACGCCGTGAATTCATTCGGATGAGAGGACCACATGGGAAAGGTATGTCGTGCTTATTTATTTTGCTATAAACTTGTAAAATCTTTGTTTAAAATTATTGTACCTGTCAGCTTAATTCACTCTTCTCAACACATGCCACACGCAAACATATATCGTAGTAGAAAATGATCCAATCGCATTCCAACAATTTTTATATTAGGAATGCTATTTTAGGATATGCAGAAATGGCGATCATGCGCCCGCCAGACTGTGGTTATGAAACTCCTATGTCAGAACAATCATTAAGTTTTGAAGGTGTAAGTTTCCAGTTGTTTTCATGTGTTATAAAAAAATTTCAAATTTGCTATAAAATTACCGATATCGAGGAAATTACATTCAGACTTACTTAACTGAAACTTTATCAGTTTACCAGATGTTCTAAAACTAATTTTTATTGGAATTTATTGATAAATTCATGTAGTTTAAGCTAGGACAATGCGGGATACGACGCATGTCTGATACGAATTTAAGTCATTATCCGCAACGGCTAATGGTAACTTCTGGATTATCAGATGGGCATGACACGAGTAGAGGACGACGCTGGCAAAGTGAAACAGACACTGTGAATCAATATCGAGAAGTTGAAGCTAGTACTATTGACGACGGTACGGTTTTTAGAATTTTACTTCATTGAAATTGCAAGAAATTCAATTTCTTTAAGACATTAGTGCTACCAGAATTTGGAATTGTAGTAGTGTTATCTGCTTAAATTCTTAAGTGGAAACCGCTGTTGTAGTTCTTTTTGAGTGCTATTCTGTTAAAAGCTGCTTTTCTGTTAAGATTATCTTTTTTTCAATGCTTCATATCGGTTTGATGATAGCATTTTCAGTTGATGCTATGATGCTAATGAATTTTTTTGATTAATGAAGTTAACTAAATTAACTGAAAATCAAATTTCTTTTTGATTTAATCAGTATTCCATGACAATTTTTAAAAAAATCAAAAAAGAGAAATTCAAAAAGTTATGTAGTAAGAATGTTACTACAAAAAATGTGCTGTTTCTGTGTCCCTACTGTTATAATGCTGAATACTTTTTGTAAAGGATGTTATGGAATAATATTATGGTTGATAATTTTTATAAAAAATATTAATTTAGAAGTCAGTTAAGGAGTGAGTTATAATTATAATTATTTATTTAGTGCTAAATGAAGGCATGTTGAGTCGTCTGTGGTCAGTTCGAGGCTTTGGTCAAGCATGGCATTGGCTTCGAGAGAAGAGGAGGGCTGAAAGCATTCCGTTAAATGCATTCCTGACATATATCACACTTCCATGGTCGACAGTCCTTGACGGTAGGTTACTAAATTCGCTAATTCAAATTCAATTATTAAAAGGAATTTTCTTAGTTATTTTAGTAGAATGAAATCAAATATCATTAATTCAAGCATTTGTTTAACAGTTCTCAGAAGAATGTCCATTTTTAGATTTACTTATGGAACGACCTCGTCGACCAATTCTTACTTTTGACTTAGCTAACGTGGAAGTGAAATCCGATCAGTAATATTTTTTGAAATGTTGTTTATGAGGACTTTGAAATACTAATTGTTTGCTTTCTCTTTTATATATTGGAATATAGTTTGTTTTATAATTGATATGGTGGTCTCTAATGTTTGATAATAAATACTCAGTTTGAGATATTAGATCTCACGACACATTTTATTATTTGTATGTACAGGAAGCTGTTTGTATTGTGGTGTAGGTTTTCTAACGGAGGCTACATTACTTTTTTTTTTCACGAAAATTAACTAAGTCTTGAATTAAGAGAATTTACAACTTGGAATTGGCGTTTAATTTCTTTCGGTTCTTGAACCGAGTTGTGCGGTCATTATGTATTGTGCTTTAATCATAAGAATCCGTGTATAATATTTTCCCTCTTGTACCTATATGTTCATTTCCTGATTTATGACAGTTAACAATTTGCTTGTGTGTATGTTTGGAAATCTGTAATCATGAAATGATTCCAATAGTGTGAGTTCCAGTACTGCCTCTGGTGTTGCACTTATTGAATGTTTTATCTGTGATACTAGCTTTATCATCAGTCTGTCATTCCAAATGGTTTAATTAGAATGGATTTGTTTATATGTTTATGTTACTTTCAGTTTTGCGATTTCAATTTATTGGGAGACTATTGAAAAATATACGTAACATGTATTTTACCGGTCTTATTTGTCTACACTATAAATATATAATGAATTCTGAATAGCAATTCTAAATCACTCCAGGTTTGCAAGTGCAATCTTTTGGGGTGGGCTATCCATGGGTTAAGGGTTTATATTTTTTTGAAATTTCTCAAGACTGAATTCTGAGAGGATAGATGATTATTTTCTCATATCTTGAATAATTTGATGGAACTTCCTGCCTTTAGGAATTGAGAAGGAAGATTTAGAGCTATGTTCGCTTTTTCTATCAGATATATTTGATTATTTTCATGTTCATTTCAAATTCTAAATTTTACTGTGTTTGTTTGGTACAGCTGTATTTACTCAATGAGGTTATGAGAATTTCTGTGTAATCCATGTGGACGTAATAGTTCTTTCACTAAGCTTGTTTAATTACGGAGCAATTTAATTCGGGAATCCAGATTCCAGTTCCATAAACTTTTCCCACAACTTCGAAGTTCTGTTTTTTGTCTAACTTAATCTACAAAACATTGATATTATTTTGAAATTAGGTGTCAGTATTTTTAAGGTTTTCATCAATATGATGTAAAAGGATTCACAGCGGAATGACACAAAGGTCACATCTATAAGCGACATAAGAGTTATCAATATAGCCTATCATATCCCAAATGGTAGTGTGATTTTGCAAATCTCATTTTGGTGCGCTACTACAAATCAATTTTACTCGGGATTAAAAACACATGCTTCATTTATTTCACTGATTTCTTCGCAGTACATAATATTAATTCCTATTTGGTATTTACTTGATTCATTTTCTATTAAGTTTATTTAATAAGAACTGATGAAAAGCCGAAATTGCGGTTTCCTTCGAATGTTTTTCAAAAGTTTCAACAACCATGAAATTGAAGTTAAATTCTTAAGAAACTGAGTAGCATTATTTATAGATATAGGTTTTTTATAGGTATTTATAGAATTACAAATTTGATTTCAAACTGTATTACTACTAACAATCGATTTGTTCCGCTAAAAAAATACAATCGTTACCAAAATGATAATTTATCCTGATACAATCATTTAAATGAAAGTGAGTAAAATTGAAATGTTCATTGTTACTTTCTTATTTTAACTAGACTTGACATCCAATGATACTTTCTCCATCATTCATTATTTCTTAATTTTATTGCAGTTTTGGTTCGAAAGAAACTTTTATAACTATAAAGTATGGATTAAACTAAATAAAAATATTGCTTGCATTAAATAAATGAAGCAGAAATTAAGCATCACATTCTACATCGAAATCCTTTAAAGATAAAATTATGATATACATATTATCATTGCTAAAGAAAAATTTGAACAAGAAATTAATCAATACAAGAGAAAATTATCACTTTTACTATATCAAATCATTAACAATTTACCTATTTATTACTTATTTTTAAATTTAATTCAATATTTCGTATTGTAATCATATTTAATTTAGAATATTTGAAATTTCAAAAGAAAAATATGAAGGAAAAAATGATTGAAATATATGCAATTAATTCGAATGCAGTTCAAATCGATAGGAAAAAAATATAACAATGGTTAAGTTCTCATTTAACAATTATCCTATTTATATTTTTTTCTTCTTCCTTTCTCCTTCTTTCTTTTATTGTTCATGCATTCATTTGACTTGTAAGGAAAAGTGATGAACTTAATGAAAAAAACGAAATGTCGTTTTTAGGCCATTGAAAGGATCGGAAAAAGTACCGATATACATAATATAAAATGTGTGGTATACTACACCTGTACAATATGTATTTATACAAAAGGAAAACAACTGTTTTCAGGAAGAAAATAGGTGTTTGTTGATAAGAATAGTTAAGAGATGATGCATCATCTTACATCTTACTTCATTTACCTGAATTTATTCATCTGGTTTTCCTAACTTCCGATCAGTTCTCTTTTGCATTAACTCTTTCTTCATATTTTTTTTTTCGTAAAAAAGTTTGAAATTCTCTTCTTATCATTGTTTCTCATTTAATTCATATTATCCACTTCTTAATTTCCTTCTCTTTTTCATCACTTTCCCTATTTCTTTCACTTTAATTAAACGTTTATCTTTTTTTTTTAATTCAAATTCATCATTACTTTTCGCTCTACCAAAGTAAAAGTTCAATTAAAGTTTGTTTTCATTTAAAGAAAAAGTTAAATTGTTCAAATTAATTGGTTATAATGTTGTAAACATATGTTTAGATAATTAAATCAAATTTAGAATTAGATAAAATTTGTTAAATTTTTGATTAAAATAATTTATTAAATGGTTTAATAGGATGATCGATGAAAATAACTAGTGGTTAATATCGAAATACTATTCATTGCTTAGAGCAGGTTGATTGATTAGTTTTATTCGATACTGTTATCAGTGGAAAATTTATCACTTCTAGTAATTCTGATCATAACATGAAGAAATTTCAGAAAGAAAAAATTAACTTAAATTTAGTAAATTTTTTCTATATGCAATAATTATAATGTATTACAGCAACGTCGAATGATCCAAATTCTACTACTAATTGTTGTGCTAATCACTGTAAGTTGCTGGTAAACAATTTGTTTACTTTCTAGCTTCTTTTCGTCACTTTTTCCATTTTGTTTTTCATACATCTAAATAACAAGCCTAAAATTATCTTTTTTGTCTTCTTCAACATCAATTTTCTAAAATCATCATTCAATCTCTTTTTCTACTCTTAATATATTTTAATTTAAGATACAGTAAATAAATCGATAAAATTAAATGAGTTTTAATTTAAAAAAATAAATAGATAAATATGGATCACATATATATTAAGAATAAAGCAGTTAATTTAATTTAAGATTAAATCATTTTCATTTAAAGATCAATAAAGCACAATATGGTGAAGTACAACCACCAGCTCCGATACCACCATCAAATTATCCATCGAATGATCTCGAGGAAATTCCTTACACGATGAAATTTTTGTATTCAAAAAATGACTATGGAAATGGTAACAGATATATCATTCAACCGGAAAATCAATTGTCACCAACACGGCTACTTCATTTTGCTGAAAATGTAACTTGTGGACCACCGGTGGGAAGTCAAACAACATTAATAACAGTAACACAATCAACTGTTCATGAAACGAGTAGACAATCATCATCCATTCCGGAATCATTAAGTTCATCTCAACAAACATTCAAATCTCCATCATTTAAACAACGTGCTACAGTTTTACCAACAAAACCTCAATTACTTTCAACTCGTCCATCAACCACAAAAACTACACGTCAAACAACACGTCGATCGATTACCACACGACGACCTCGAATTACTTTTATTTCACGAAGACCTACACTGATTGTGACACAACAATCGAAAAAATCACGAGCTGAGCAAATAACTAGCAGAATAACTCGGAATCAAACGGTACATTGATTGTAGAGGCTGATTTATTATATAATTAAAAATGATATCAGACATATTCTAGGAGAAAATCACCAGAAACTTAATGGTACCTGGATATTCTGAAATAATCTAATAAGTTAATTATCATATCAATTAAAAACATCGAATATGAGCGGAAAATTCTAAATTCTGCTGTAAAATTTTAAATCGGACATGATCAATGAGTAATTTTTCTACAATTAAATCCTGGATTTTCAGACTGAAACATCGAGAGTAACTCGTTTATTATCGCTTTCTACAGTAACAAGAAGACCGCAAAGTCGACCGATCTATTCTTCAGGTAAACGATTAGGTTATACCAGTTTGCTGCAATAGTAAGCCTGTTAAATTGATTAAATTATTGCTTATTAATCAATCTAGAAATCTAAACTTAGAAGATACTTTGGCATAGTTGAATTAAAGTCATAGAGATTAAACTGATATCTATAAATTCCATATTTCAACTTTTTAATTTAAAAACTCAAATTTATCAAATAAAGTTTAGATGATATAATCACTTCAGATTGCGCAGCATCTTACGATACGCTATTTGTAGTAGATTCAACTAGCTCAGTAAGACAGTTCTTCGAGGATCATCGTAATTACATTATTGAAACAATCAATTTGATTCTTCCTAAACTTGACAATGAAGCAAGGATTGGATGTATTTATATCATTTTCATCTAAACTTTTTACAACTTATTAAATGATTACTTTAATAGTGAAGAATTATTTAATATTTAAAAGATTTCTTTGTCATCTCTATAATTTTTTTTATTACATCCTAATTTAAAGCAAAAATTATTAATTTTGAATTATTCTAACAAATTTTGGATACTAAAGAAAGAAATAGTTTTATCTCATTTATAGCTTAACAGATCATCACGCTAATATCACGTTTTCTTTTTTTCCTTGCAGTAATTGAATATAGCAGTCCTTTACGACGTCAAGTTAAATTACCATTTATAGCGCATAAAAATCGAACCGAAATTGTTGAAGCTATTAAAAGTAGGTTTTGCAAATTGAAATTTGAATTATCATATTCAAATTAAATTTTAAATTAATTGATATCAAAAGGAAACTTTCATTAATTGAATTCTATTAATTTAAATTCCAAATAAATATGTAGAATTATAGAAGAAAAACTTTTAACTTTCAATAACTTATAAAAAAAAATCTTCATAAGATCAAAAACATCCATGAAAGATAAATTTTAATTTTACATGAAATTTTCCTGTCATCAATTTTTGCTTTTATTTTTTTTTTTTGAAGGATTACCATTTTTTGCTGGTATAACTGCTACCGGAGCAGCATTAAAATTAGCTTTGGAATTATTGCAAGATCGACGTCCGAATGCGCTTACTAACGTTATCGTCCTTACCGATGGTTTTAGGTGTGAATGCAATTTAAATTTTATTTTAATTAAATTTTCAAAACATCAAAAAAATTAATAAAATTCATTAGTATTAATTTTATTCTTAATTTTCTGCTTAATCTTAATCTGTAGATAATCTCTCAAAAATTCACAAAAAAAAATCTTACTCAAAAAAAATCTAAATCAAAAATTTCTAAAATTATTACAATTCCAAGACAAAAATAAGAAAGCTTTAACTTTAAGCTATCAATACTGTTTGGAAAACTTTTACTTCATTTAATCTAGTACGGAAGAAAAAAAAATTGTGAGGTAATATGTAAATTTGCTTACTCTTCATTTGTGACATATATAAGTTTTCATTTTTGTTTTTTATTTAATTTTTGAAATATATAAATTTACCTATTCTTCATTTATGGATTACTCAAATTTAAGCAATTTCAAATTTTACTTAAACTCAAAAATCTTACTCAAAAACTTTTTAGGAAAAAATTTTCCTCATCTTGCTCAAAAATCATACTTAATTTTACTCAAAAACTTTTTAGGAAAAAATCTTCCTCATCCTACTCAAAAATCATACTTATTTTTACTCAAAAACTTTTTAGGAAAGAAAAAAAAAGAAAATTGAAACTTAAATGAAATTGCTTAAATGAAAATTCAAAAGAAAAAGAGAAAAATGAGGAATAAAGATAGGATAAGAAGTTTTACATTAGCATAATTATTATCATATCTAAATCATTAAAATTTTCCTATTCTATTCCCTACCATCTATCATTCCTAAAACAAAATATCATTGATAATACCACACACGAACAGTAAACCACACATACCTATTGAATTTGAAAAATTCTTCTGATGAGGGAAATGCTGGAGAATTTTTGCATCGTACGACACATTTTCAACGACCACCCACGACGTTTGCCACTGTGCCACAACATGCCTGAGATAGAAATCATCGAGACCAGTTGCCGTTCGTTCGACGGACCACCCAGGCAGTTCTCAGAGAAATCTATTTGAAACGATCATCAGTTGGCGTTTGTGGGAGATTGTGTGGTTTAGTTAGTTTAACAGTGTGATATGTGATCGATGAGGATGGATGTTATCGCATTTCTAGCTTGCTATGTTGGTGGTCCTCTCAGTTATTCTCATTTCTGTTCGTTTTCGTTTGCAACGTTGGTGGTCTTTTCAGCTATGATTTAGTGATCGAACCATCTTCAATGCTTCATCGATTGTACAATGTTCGAACATTTACTGTAACCGTTACCGATTCGTGGCGAGAGTAAGCTTTTATCATATTCATACATTTTCAAATACTTTTCTTTTCCCTCTAAAATTTCCTAGCATTTAAACTGTTTTCTTTTTTTCTTATAACTGTAACTTTGTATTTTTGGGTGTGTGTGTGTATGTGTGTCTATATATGTATTTGCCATGTGTGTCTGTGTGTGTGTATTTGTATATGTGTGTATGTGTATATTTATTGTGTATCTGTGTGTGTATATATATTTGTTGTGTGTGTATTTGTGTATGTGCGTATGTGTATATTGTATGTGTGTCTGTATATGTGTGTGTGTGTGTGTGTGTGTGTGTATTTGTGTATGTTTGTATATATATTTCTTACGTGTATGTGTGTGTGTGTGTGTGTGTTTGTATGCCTGTATGTATGTGTGTATGTCTGTATGTATGTGTGTATGTCTGTATGTATGTGTGTATGTCTGTGTGTATGTGGGTATATGTATATATCTGTATCTATATCTTTGTCTATATCTTTTTGCTTTTATAAAATTTTGGAGGTGAGAGTGATGGGAAAAGTGATGAATGCATATTTTCGGAGATCGTAGATTTGATTTAATGAATTCGTTTTTTGTCATATCGAAAAGATTTATATGATAAGTGGGAAAGTACTTTGGCTGTGAGAAGATAAGTTGTAGTTGATGATGATAAGCTTTTAATGATAATCATTCTTGTTGCAAAATTTAACGAAGTGATAATATGATATATTTTTAGATATGAATTGGAAACGATTGCCGGTGAACGAAGCAGAGTGTTCAAAGGTAAAAATTCTGTACAAGATTTAGCTAAAGCATTAATATCTTGTGATAAGAAATTAAGTAGTCGTGTTGATTCTCGAAGAAATAAGTTGTTAAAGTGATAAAAGAAATTTTTGTTATTCGTGAAGCCTGTATTTTACACCAATGGATTAGGTGCAATATATTATTTATAATAAATGTTGAATTATTTCCTACAAATAAAATGTCCATATTTTCTGATTATAATTTTAAGTTGTTTACTTACTTATTTACTTATCGTCTACAATAAATATTTTGTACTAATTATCCAATTGTTAACTTTTAAACAGAACTTTCCAGTACCTGTTGTTTAATTCTCTGATAATGCTGTTGCTGATCAAATACTGTTTTCCATTCCGGATTATCTGATCTTAGCTGACCAAATGCACTAACATTAATTACTGTTTCGGTTTACTGAAAATTTTTGAAATATCTTAGTATCATTTAATCGATTTTCATTTAAATTAATATAAGTTGAAGATTTGATTGAATCAAAATATTTTTAGATGTTCGATAGATTCAAATTTCTATTTTAATAGCTTCGACATAATTGTTCTAAAACTATTAGTTAACTATTGTAAACAAATTAAGCATGTATAAGTATTGATTTCCATAAATTCATCACATTCAGTTCGTCTTCAAATCATCTTCAACTCCTATCCGCCATCACTTGTTTGAATGGAAATTACTATCGCAACTAAAAGTAAAATTAAACTAATATTCAAAAATGGAAAGATTGAAATTTCAGATTGAAAATTTTACAGCGATATCATTTTCACACATCGCTATCAACACAATTTTCAACGAAATATTTCGCACATAAAAGTTCAACAAAAACTGTAAATCATTACAATCATCACATTTGGCTGTATTTTCTCGGACTATACAAATCCTGCTGTTAAATTGATAATTCTGACTGATTTCACCTTGACTTCATCTCCCAGTGACAATGCAATTTTTATCTCCTAGTGATAATGAAAACTTTATCTCCTAATAATAATGAAAACTTCATCTCCCAATGATAATGGAAACTTTATCTCCTAGCGATAATGGAAAATTTCTAAATAAAAAAGAATTGTTGTTAAACATAACATTGATTCATTCTCTTCCATCATAGTTCCCATTAGTATCACTTTGGAAGTGCAGAATTTTAAAGTTGCATAAACTCTTTATCATCCTTCATTTTGAAAACATCTGTACAAGTCAAGAAATAGAAATCATCAGCAATCAACGTCAACTATTATCATTCAATTCATCGATATGCTTCTCAATATAGCGAAAAAGAAATTTCAGCTTCTGTGATATTAACGAAAAGAACGTATAATATTACGAATTTCATACGTACTCCGTACCTATTACATCCAGAATCTCAGTTATACTTTCCAAAACGGTAATAACTGATGCGTGATAGGTGTAAATATGTTTTCTTTTTGCATCAGGTAAAAAAGAAAAATATTTTCAACAAAGAGTTATGCTAAATAAACGTTGAAGTAAGTTCTAACATCGAATATTTAGACGTAAAATAAAAGTGAATAAATCGCTAAGAAGGATAAAAATACATTAAAGTGAACAATAGAGAAAAAAAAAATCATCAATTGTAGAAATTAACGTATTTCTCCAGAATATCATCTATCTAGACAGGATACGTTAAGAGTAGCGGTTGACATTTTTGACAACAACGAGTAAAGAAAACGGAATTTATTTTCATTTTAGAAGGCTTAAAGAGAAATCAGGTGCAGGATTCATAAAATAAGCGATTGACAAATCACTTCATCAACAGTAAGGATTAAGGATTCTAAATTTTCTTTTTTACTTTTTCATTCATCGCTACTATTCCAACTTCCTTATAATAATTTGAATTTGTGAATAAAGAAAATCTCGATAAGATCAGTCAGTAAATTGACTTTAAATTTTGGCGGAAGGACAGAGACATGAAGAAAGATTTTGTTTCAAAAATTTAACTTACGGTATTTCAAATATACCAAAATGAAATCAATTTTACTACCAACCTAAACCGCATTATAGCTAAGGAACGGACAGAATCGCGCAAACTGATAAAAGATTAAATATAGAACTGAAACTTCAAAACTTCGAAAGATAAAAGTTTTTCAAAGCGTCTTCACCAGCAGTACTTCCCTAACTTCAATTTCCATCCGCCTAAAATATTTTAGAATTTTTTAATTTACTAAATGTCTTTTAATAAATCCATCAGTAGGATTCACTAATGCAGAAATCTGACAAGTTTGAAGCACAAACTTAAGCACAAGAAATCGTTGTAACTCTTTAACTCCTTGTTATTCAACCTTAACAAATATTACTGGTATTAATCTTTATTGCTTAAGATACTTTAAGCATTTCTACTTATTATACTCTACTTACTGATAAGAAATGTCTCAAAGATACTTCACTATTATACTGCACTACTAAACAAATCCTTTCTCGACTACTGCTTTAACGAATAATTTCGAACTGAGAGTTTCTAAAGATTATGCAATTCTTCAGAGAAATATTAACCTGTATATAATTTGGTGATGCACCCTGTGATACTTTTCGCATCTTTGCTTGAGTAACCTTGCTTGAGTAACCTGCCTGAATATCTCCCTGCCTGCGTAATTGACGAGGTGTAACATTGCGTACGTGAGCCATCATCCGTTGCTCTGGCCTACGGTTTATATCCATTTTTTCTGCGATCTCCGCATAAAATTCCTGTATATTTTGCACTCTAGATCTAAGTTCCTAAAAAAAGCTTCGCATGATTTAAACAAAAAGTAGGCATTCAATAAAGAACGACTAGAGATATTCATATGTTTATCAGAGGAATATCACTAAGTATATAAGATGACATTTAATTATCAATTTATTGTTTAGTCTAAATTATTCCAATTACCATTAATTATGCAGTAAGTAAAAATTGAAAATAAAAATTTCAAATCTCAACGAAAAATTAAAAATCAATCAAAATATACCATTTGATCACCACGAAGCTCTTCAACATATGCTAATGTCGTATCTAACTCTTGTCTTTCCGCTACTGGATTTGCTATTTCGCCACTCCTATCTTTGTTTCGCTTATTGATCTCATTTTTAACTTCTTTCATTATTTCACAAAGATTATCAACTTTATGACTTATCCTATCTTCAGTCATTTGAAGAGCATTCTCTTTATTGTCAATTACAAGCAGTAAATCGTTTATTTCGTCTGCACGCTTCATTGCTCTATTCTTGATATCCTAAAAAACAGAAACTATCTTTGGATTTATTTCAAATCAAATTATTAGTTAAATTATGATATCGTAAAGTTTATCAAACGATAGAACTTTCTACAATTGCAAAAAATAAACGCAAAGTATTAATTTCAAAAATCAATGAACCTAAAATTTTTCGCTATAACAAATATTCTTTTAAAAAAACAAATTATCGGAATTTTAGAAGTAAAACTCCACACCACTATATATTGTAATCATTACCTGTTCCGTATTTTTCAGGTAACTGATAAGTTTACGTGCACTTTCATCAAATTCATCCACTTGCTCAATATGAAATCTCTTCATTATTGACTCAATTTCATCGCGCATTTCCACTTTGAAATCCTGATATTATAAAATATCTTAATAAGACAAACGCGCTCATTTCACATTAATTGTAAAAATGAAATGTTCAAAAAATACCCTAAATGCTTTTTCTACTACGTTACATTCCGCGGCAGCACTTGACAGTTCTGCTGGCTGAAATTTTTCATTTAAATTTCATTTAAATTCATCATTTCATTGAATTGAATTCAAATTTCAACATATCCGATGAGCCGTACATTAGCTTACGTTTTCATATTGGAGGTAAAATTGCATACCTTTTCATTTTTATCAACTATATGTAAAAGTCGTTCGGTTAACTTTTCAAGGGTAGAGTCTTGTGCAAGAATTATTTTGATGATCTCTTCAAAATTACATAAAATATGTCGTATATTTTCTTTTCCAATCCATTGAAGATCCATACTCTCTGCTTCAACTTTGAACTTTTCAACGAGCGAATTTAATTGTTTTTCTGTTTCACGATTAAACTCTTCTGCATCCATTTCGCCAAATTTCAAATTTTTAAGTTCACTACCAGAACGATCAAGACGACGACGCAATTCCATTTTTCCATCTTCACAATTTTTATGCATCATTTCATACATTTTAGTATTGTCAGCACTGATACGGCATAAATCTTCTGTCACTTTTATTGTTTCTCCCATTGCACGTTTTACTTTCTCTTTTTGTTTTTCGAAATCGTTCATTGATTTCTCTTTCAATTTCTAAAATGATCATGATAATAGTTCCAAGCATTTAATAATGAAAGTGAAAATGAAGTCAAATTCAAGAAAATTCATGCTTACACTTAATGACTAATAAAATTCTTAAGCTATGAAGAAACTTAATAAAATGTTTATAGTTCTCAATATCTAATACGTACCTTTAAAGCATCTGCTAGCTTAGAATTCTTTTCTCTTTGATCATTTAATGCCACTTCCAGAGAAGCGCTTTTCTCATTAGCTTTCGCTAACTGAAAATCTAACAAATATTCGTACCGATTCACTTTTTATTTCTTGAAAAATTGAAAATTGGATATTTGTCCTTTGAACTTTGCTAGCAAAGTATTAAAAAAATTTATTACTTTTGCTGATAAAATTTCACGTTCATTTATGCTATCTTCTAATTTCACTTGATAAGCATTCAGTGGTCTCATCGTAGCTGCACGCGTGTTAATGAACGTTGAAGTAAGCTTAGCCTGCAACAAAAACTTTCTATATTTTCTGTAAGAAGACTGATAAATATAATCAATGGCAAGTATGATCAATGATAAATATGATCAATTACTTTCATGAAATTATGATGAAATTCTAGACAACAAAAACTGATCCTCTACAGTTTTTTATAGTTAGCAATTTTTGTAAACGTTAACAATAAGACTTACAAATTCTTTCTTCCATTGATCCGCTTCTTCGCTATCATCCATTTCATCATCATCATCGGAATTTACCTGAATTTGGGTTTTCATTATCTCTCGAAAATCCTAAAGACTCTCCACAGAGAAATAAAATAGCATTATGCTACTCTATGTTAAATCACTTGGAAAGATTATAACTATAAATTTAAAATCTTTCGTAAATCGAAGATACCAATAATAAATTATGTGATCCTACCTTGTATTGTTCATTCACCGTTGCAAAATTTGTCATCATTTTTTCATAATTGTTTATCTAAAATTATCACTTGATAGAAGTTAGGAATAATAAAGGTGACGAAGAAAATTTTTTATCATTATGAAAAATTGAACTATAACCTTTTCAGTAACATTAATTAACTCAGCTCGCACGATTTGACAGTTTGGACACTCCTTTGCCCTACATTCTCCTTGCACATTGGATTGCATATCTTCTAAAAATACGAATTTTCATATTATTACTGCTAGAAATTACCTGAAAAAAAAATCACATCGAAATAGTTAATCAAAAGCCTCTCAGTTAATTTTTCATTTATTAACAACTTAGTCTATTACTCCTAATTCCAAAAGAGGATCGAAATCAAGTATAATTAACAATTTTTCACGTTTTTCTGTTTCTTTCTTTGGCGTCATTTCTTGCGTCGGAGATACGTCGCTTTGCGAAAGTGATGGACTAATATCGGTAACATTGGTTTTACTCATTGATTTACTTGGAGCTGGAAAAAGATATGAATTATTGATTTATCATTTATCAAGGAAAAGGCCGAAGTTAAGAAATTTATCAATTTTCACTTTTTTCCGCTTCGGTCTTTGGCGTCATTTCTTGCGTCGGAGATACGTCGCTTTGCGAAAGTGATGGACTAATATCGGTAACATTAGTTTTACTGATCGATTTACTTGGAGCTGGAAAAAGATATGAATTATTGATT